>QTSX02001527.1:0-281533 GCA_014839935.2 Entomophthora muscae | reverse complement strand
TTACTGTGTTTGCATTGAGAGCTCTTTAGTCTGTTACTAGACAGAGTGAACCTTCTTTTTTCTTTACAAATAACACTGCTGCCCCCCACAGGGATTCAGACAGACAAATGAATCCTTTGGCTAGATTGTCCTCAATGTGGGCTTTAAGTGTTTGGGTCTCCATGGGGGAGAGTCTGTAGAGGGGTTCAGGTTTAGGTATGGCTTTACATAGGGCAATGTTGTGTTTTACCTCCTGTTTAGGGGGTAACTCTGTGAGCTATTCTTTAAATACTCGAGTGTATTTGCTTAGGAGTGCCGCAAGTTCTGGGCATTGGATCTTGGTTGTTTGCATGTTATTGAATTCAGTTTACCTCATTATGTGGAGGGCACTGTTTTTGGTTAGATGTTCTGAGTCATCTTGGTTTATGACATGGACAAATACTGTGTCTCTTAGAATGAGGTTGTTGGGTTCTTTTAAGATTTTGAAATTGACTCCATTGTGTTTTATTGTCATGGTTTTTGTTTTCCAACATACGCCTGGGGTTCACTTGGGTGAACCAGTCCATGCCTGCTACAATGTTGTAGTTTATGTTGTTCATGACAAGTCCTTTGATGGACGTTTGTATGCCTTGGAGGTCAATTCTGAAGGGAGTTGTTTTTCCTTTGAGTAGGACTTTTGACTTGTCTGCTATTCTGGCGTATTTGAAGTTGGATTTGACAACTGGTATTTTGTACTTGATTACAAATTTTTTCTTACTGTGGTGTGTTGAGCACCAAAGTCAAATAAAATTTGGTGTATATGTGATTTTTAAGTACATGGTTAGACAAGAAGTTGTGAGCAATATTTAATTTTTTAAATTCACAAAGATAGAAGATTGTGGGACATGTGAGATGCGAGCAGCAAATTTTGTGCCTTAGTACAATTTCTTGTCAGATTGGGGGGAGACAGGGGCACTTAAGCCTGTTCCCCCTCCTCTTTTCCCTGTTCCTCTGTTTTGAGACCTTTGAGGTCAGAGAATGTGGGGTCAGATTCATAGTGGGTTGCTGTTTTAGCATTGTTTACTTTGGCAGTGTCCCTTTCTTGGGACAGGAGCGGTTTGCGCTTTGGCTGTAATTGCCATTGTTGCAATTGGAGTTGCCATTGTTATGATTGGTGTTTTGGCGTTTTTTGCCATTGGAGTTTTCTGTGCCATTGCTTTTTGAGGAGCGGTTGCTGTTGTGTGCAGCATATTCCATGTTGGCGCGTTTTTCAGCGCGCTTGGCTTCTGCAATGAGCGCAGGAATGGAGGTGTTGGCCGCTGGACAGATGAGGGCAGCAACTAAGGGAAGCATTCTTTTGATAACTGAGGCTCTTGTGTGCGCGTTTTCAGCTTTTGCTGGGTTCTGGATCTTGCAATGTATCTCTTCAAATTCATTGGTGTCTCTGTGACAGTGGTCTTCTGAGGAAGATTGCTGAGCTGTATTGCAATGTCTTGGAGGGATTCAGTGTTCCAAAAATTGTGAGTGATATCAGCTTTGAACTCTTCCCAGTTGTCAAGCTGGTTGTCAGTTTGTGAGCTAATCCAGGTGGCAAACCAGTTAGCTGCAGCCTTGTACAGGCTCTTGTTGGCTTTCTGGACCCATTTTTGTGGGGGATGCGGCTGGCATGGAGTTTAGTGGCTGAGTGGTCTAGCCAGTTGATGAAGTTTTCTTTGTTTTTACCAAAGAACTTGTCAATATCAATGTACTTGGTGTTGATAACTTCGCCTGTGATAGGCAGTTATGTGTTTGTTTGTGGTTGTAGAGAGTGACTGTATTGAATTATATTGGTGCATGCTTTGGGCATGACCAGTCCTTCAAATATGGTGTATCCAATAGGTATATCTTTGTCAAAATTGTGGGTGCAGAAGTATGTTTTCCAGGTATACTGAGATGTAGCCTGGTTTAGTACGTGAGCAAAGGTGGGTGGGTGAGTTCTGTTCAGTCATTCATTTGTTCATAGGTGTGGTTGAAAAACTGTAGCTGCTACCAGTGACAAGGAGCACCTTTTGGGGAAGCTTCAAATATATAATTGAGAAAGAAGAGAATTATATTTTATTGGATAATACTTTAGACTTAAATATATTTGGCTGTGGTGGGGATTTAGTTGGATCAAACCTAGGGGTTGGTCATGTGTGGGATGGGTTTGAGCCACTGGATACTTGGACAGTTATGTGATTTTGCTTGTTTGCCATTTCCATTATGTCAAACTGTATATTGGAAGGACACCAAATCAGGCAATGACTGGATGTTAAGTGAGTTGATGGTAGCCAGAATACTTGTACATCCCAATTCTTGACACATTGTATGACCAAAACATGAGTCCTATAGCCTCTATGGCTAACAGGTAAGGCATATGGCCTCTTATGACCAACAGAAGCTGGTAAATAGCTCATAGCTATTTCACTGCAGGTATCCAATGTTTTTTTATTCAGACTATGTCACCTGCTTTCCCTCTATATCACTGATCACACCTTTGTTGCTGACATCATAGTAGCAAAGCACCTGTCATATCCTGTTATCCTAGACATGGAAGTGTAGTGTGAACACAACATTTGCACCCATTATTAAAGATAACCTACTGTGAATTTCTCATTCTACCAGGATCTTCCTAGAGGTCCCAATGATATTGTTTATAAAGGCAGCTCCTCACATCTTAGTATTGTCCTTAGTATTTGCAACCCATTCCACATCCTTTGATATTCTCCTGTAATGATTTCATACTTACATACAGCTGTTGACTCTAAGTTTGCTGATGGTCTCCCTGACATTTCTATTTTGATTTACAGCTCAAATATTTTATTAATTTGATGAAAGTAGTCTTTTCCATCTACCACTTGAACCTGAAGGAAGAACATTGCCTAGAAGAATGTAAAAATGATATGGAAGCCAAGGGAAAAATATTTAGAAGCTCTTCTCCCATATGCTCTCTGCTGCTGTTTGTCTAGAAGGCTGATGGAGCATTATATGCTTAAATTGATTATGAAAACTCAAATTATATGACTGTACCTGACCCATACTCAATGTCCATTAAATCTTAAATATCTAGAGGAGTGGGAAATACCAAAGCCTTTTCAAAGTTGGACCTCTTGAATGCTTTTAACCAAATTGCATCAAGGAAGGCCAGGAATGACTCAAAGCGTTCAGGACTAAGAAGGGTATTTTTCAGTGCCAATCCTTACCTTTTGGCTTGAAGAATACCCTATAAGTTTTCTGGAAGATGATCAATGCAGTTCTGGATGACCTTATTGGAAATTGTGCCATTACATACATGGACAACATCTTGGTATACTCTTCAGATGAGGAATTACATGCCACTCATCTTTGTGCTGTAATAAAAAATCTAAAAGGCCAACTTTGTCATTAACCTGAATAAATGTGAATTTTTTAAGAGCAGGGTCTTCTTCTTAGGACATCTGGTCTTGGAGAAGAGCCATACCAAATCTCATGACAAGAAATCTGCAATCAGAAACTGGCAAACACCAACAAGCATTACTCAACTCTGCAGTTTTTTTTGGGAAACTGCAACTTCCTGAAACGTTTCATCCCCCAATTATCAGAAACAGTGGCCCTCTTTGTTCTGCTAGTAAAAAGGGAACCCTAGAATGGCTAGCAAAATGTGATGCTGCATTCAATGCTATAAATTTTATCATGTGTTCTGCAACCATTGTTGCAACCGAGCTTCTAGACTTGCCTGCTAACGTATCTTATGATACACAGGGGGCGCTCAATGAGTTGCCCCTTGACGTATCTAACGTTATGGATTAGTCTGATGGCAGTATCAAATGGCGGGTACTTCATCCTAATTAGGAGCATTGCCAATTTGACCTGCTGATCACCGCACAAGTTATTCCTTGGCTTCAATCCCTACATGGAACTCCCCACTATGCCACCCCCTTGTGGCTTTCCCCATATTGTATATTAATCACAATATTCTAAAATAAACAATACCTTATTCTTATTATTCTGTCCTTTCCTATTGGACTGTTGTCTTCCCCAATTCCAAGTACTAAACTCTCATTGGTTCAGTTGCAACACCATGCTCCACCATGTTGATGTTTCAAAGTCCTTCATCTTAGCCACAGATGCTTCCAAATTTGCTATTGCCTCTGTCCTTCTACAAACTTCTGATGTTGAATTGAAATACCCTGTAGGATACTTCTATAGGAAAATCAAATCCAAAGAGCTCAGCTACATGATATATGATAATGAGTTATTATCATTGATAAGGTTCAGGAAATATTAGCAACATCATCTTTGTTCAGCCACACATCCATTCACATTAAGGACAGATCACAAAGTCCCACTGTGCTACCAAGAACCTCATCTTATAACTGAACGTCAGACAGATGGCATGAAATTATAGACATATTCAAGTTCTAATATTAATTCATCAAGGGTGCTGACAATCACTTGGTTAATTCTCTCAGTTGTAACCCTGTGTTCCTTAAAGACTTTAAGGCCAAACAGAAATCCAAAAAATGGTCTTAATCCCCCCAGTGCCATCATTTCTTTACCCCTATGGAAACAATCTGCAACCTAAGTGTTCAAGAACCTATCAAATTAGACCTGGTAGCTAGAACTAGGCTGCTAAAACCCTTAATCAAGTGTTACCCCATTTGTTGAAGATGAAAAATTAATCTGCTCCCCATGCTTACTATAGTTCTGAAGATAGTACCATAGAAATAATCTGCAGACAATTTTATTGGAGATGGTCTCGCATCTGATGTAGAAAAGTACCTGAAAGGTTGTGTGATTTTTCTAAGATAAAATCCCTCCCGCCTCAAACAGACAGGTTTACTGGTTCATCTACAGATTTCAAAAGTTCCCTAGACATCTCTTTTCAGGTTGCTTCATAGTTAATCTTCCCACATCTAATGGTATGATACAATAATGGTAGTGATAGATTGTTTCACAAAAAAGGTACTTCATCCCTTGTCATACAACAATTACATCAGTACATATGGCTAAAACTTTTGTCAAAAATGTCTTTGTCACCCACAACATAACCCAGGAGATTATAAGCAACAGAGGTACTCAATTTACAGCACAAATATTTGAGGAATCCTCCAAGCTTGTTGGCATCAAGTTAGGCTGATCAAAAGCCTACCACCCCCAATCTGATAGTTAAACAGAGAGAATAAAATAATGTTTGAAAGAATTTCTTAGATGCTAATATAACGCTGATCAAGACAACTGGTCCCAAAATATCCCAATGTCCCAATTTTCCTATAAAAATGCCCCCACTCTTCATCTAATGTCTCTTCATTCTACACAAATTAAGGCTAAAACCCCCAATGTAACTTTTGCTTTACTCTTGGGTAGCAAAGTAGAATTGTATATTTACAGGCAGCTACCTTAAAAAGAATTCATAAAGAAGCTTAATAGTCCTTGACTAATACTGTGGCAACTTACAAGGCTTATTCAGAAATTAAGAGAAGATAAGGCCTGGTGTACAGGATTAATAACCAAGTACTAATTGACTCCCAGAACATGCATCTGAGGGTTCCTGTTAGAAGTTAGGCCCCAAAAGAGTAGGTCCTTTAAGAATCTTAAAGAAGATTTGATTCTCAGCTTATCAACTAGACCTTTCCCTTATTTTCACATATTCAGCACATTTCATGAATTCCTCCTAATCAAGTATTAAGGACCCCATGTATCCACTCCTGAGCCTATAATTGTGGATGTTCTATTGGAATATGAACTGGAATCAATAATTGCATCAAAATATCTTGTAAGCGCCTGCACTACCTATGGTGTGGAATGAATACTGTCAGGGAATTCTCCCCTGACTACATTAATTATATGGGGAACTTTTCTTACAACAAACTAGCTCAGATAACCAAAAGTAATGTCCTAGGCATAAATGAATGGTCAGGAATGGAACAGAGCGGGATTCAAACTTTAAACCTTAAAGAAGAGCCTAATGTTAGTGTAATACCAACAATCATATATTTATTACCTATTTATATGGGCTTAATTCATTCAATTTTCACTTAAGCTTTTGCTCCTATATTGATAAAGGTTAGTATAATCAATGGAGACATCATCAACCAATCAGGCAATGATTAGCTGCCTGTTCAGTAGTTTTTTCTTTTAAACCAGGTGACTAAACCAGAAGTTTTTCTAAGGTATTATGGTACCAAACTGCACATAACTCCTCTTATTTATCTACTGGAAGTTAAGGAAATGATCCTGTTTCATCTGTTATCTCTGTTTCTTCTGGTCTTTAATTTCTTTAACCAATCAAGTTAAGAAATCCATTATGAAATCCCTATTGAAAGGGTTCTGCTTGAAGAACCCTGGGTTTTCACCCTCTTCCTCTCAATGATCCCTTACTTTTATTCATCTTTACAAAGAAATATTTAAGCAAGCTTTGATTATTTTTACTCTTGTTCCAGCAATAAAGCTTATTTCTTTTATTCAATCTTTGTACTCACATCTATTTCTGACATATCCTTAGAACCATGAAAGGAAATATTTCCTGGTATGGAGCCTAATCTTACTGCTATCTATTTTCCTGGCCTTGGAAGGACCAACCTGTACTACTGATTGTAAAAACTCTTCACCTGATGATTCCCATCAAGAGGAGTCCTTGGCACATGGATGGTTTGAGTATTCCTCTGGACATTAGGAAAGAAAGTTCCACTATGGCTGCACTGCTTCTATGTCTTCAGAAGCCAATGTTTCTCTGGTTAGACCCAACACTTCCTTCTACCTGTTAATATACCTGCTAGGATACTATCTACTAAAAAGTTTTATATCCTGTATGAGGATATTTGACTTCCTAGGACAGTTTGGTCACCTTGCAATGGTTACAGTTCAAATTGGGTTGGTAATTACAGGACTAAATCTAGGGGCCCTGGCCAAAAGAATTGGAAATTTATTTCCTTTCAAGTGGGTCCCTGGCAGATAAATGGCCTTGAAGAACTGTTGGAGCTCACATCAACTTCTTACTCACACCCAAGAGATGCTCCAGGTTTTTCAATTGACCAACCCCCAAGAAGTAGGTCTGGTGAAGGACACCCTAGGTGCCATGAAGCTATCTCATATCCAAAAAGACTATGCATTGGCAGAACTTCCAGGTATGGTACAAGTGAAAAATAATTATTTTGTGCCAAAGACATAGTTTTCCCAGGTGTGACTAGGTCAAAGCGCTGTGTGACTGTACAACAGTCACTGTCAAGTATTTAGCCAAGTAAATACCCTAAAATATAAAGTTGTTCTGTTTTTACTGTTTATTTCATGTAGATAGGTTTGACTGGAATTCTCCAGATGATTATTCCTGGAATCTTGGTATCTATATTTAATAAAAGAACAAAATATGGTTAGTTAGTTAGGCCAGACTAACTAGTAAAAGGGAGGCAAGATGACCAAAACAATCTTGGGGACTATATGTCTCAAAAACAATATAATTAACCGAGAAAGTTCCTAGGCGCTGCAGTGGCGCCTGGTTCAAGTTTTGAAGCGTTTTAATGGGTTTTAATGCAAAAAATCATTAAATTTAAAGATAAATAAATAAAGAAAAGGATGTCTAGGGATTCAGGTTTTATCAGCTGCTTCCCAGTTGGAACATTGATAGCTGAGTTTTGGAATGTGTATATTCCACAGGGGTTTGGCGCTGGGAGCTGAGGAAGCTCCATGCCAAATTAATACATTGAGATTAATGGAGCCAGGTGACTTCTTCCCATTGTAGATTGATTCTCATAGGTTGAGAAGTATATGGTGATATTTTATTTAAAGATCTAGGTTGGGATGACTCAAATGTCATAGACCACATGATATGAATCATAGGTTGATTCTGGAACTGGAGGGGTTTTCAGCTGAATATGCACCCTGAATGGTATATAAGCAAAAACAGCTAAATTTTAATAAAGATATATTGTTGATTTTGACGCTTTCCCCTCAAACTACTTTTTAATTATCATGTCTTCTTTACTATCATTTGAAAGAATTTAAAATTTGGGGTGCTTTGTGTAGAAACTGCTGCTGCTAGGAAAGAAGTTCCTATCAGTTCACTTGAGGAGGCTTGGGCAAGTTTGGATGTCTCTAAGATAGCGCCTGAGAAATCTTTGGTAGAAGTGAAAGTGGCTTTTGAAGAACTATATTCTGACTATTTTGTTAAAGAGGGAGCCCCTGCACAAGGAAATCAAGTTTATGCATGGGACTCCTGGAACTTGCTGTTAGGGTTCAATGAAATTTTACAACAGGTGAAGGACAAGAGCCAATTGTGAAATTGAGGCGTTAAGAAGGAAGAGAGGAGAAGAGTGTCAAAATTATGGCTTGTTGGCAAGATGACAATGAAGTGTTGTCTCACAAAATTGCCTCCCTGGAGGCAAAGCTTCTTGAATCTTTGTCACAGGAAGGTAATAGTAATAAGAGTCAAGGGCAAGATAATGGGACGTTTGACTGGTTGGACCTGGATCTATCATATGCTCCACCTGGGGAAGTCCAGCCCAAAGCCCAGCCCAATTGCAGCAATTGTAGATTTAAATCTAACTATTGATTTCAAGTGGGTGACGGCATAAAGAATTTAGTCCAAGTAGGTGCAGATGCCTCACACTTAATTTTCCCAAGAACTATTGCTTGGTTCTCAAATTCTGACATCCTTGGAGGTCAGTTAACAGCTTACAGAACCATCATTGGTGGTGTATGTAAGATGACCAAATATCACACACAAGGAGGCCATCACTATAAGATACACCCAAGAGCCTTAAGTAAAAAATCATTTCCAACAAACTAAATAAGTAGTTTGATATCTTCTTCACATTAAAATATCATGACTCATGATACGCTTATTTCAATATCTGTCATCTGATTTACAATAGCCAGATTATTTGACTTGGAATTCTCACTGTTGCATTTACCTGGAAATCCTCCTCCTCCCAAGGAAATGATTCATGAAATCTCCAAAATTGAGTTTTTTACTACAAAGCTGATTCTCTGACTTTGAGCTAAATTAAAGTATTCCTATTGTATCTGTAAATTATTATATGTTGTACCTTTCCATATTCTCTCTTCAAAGTTACATTTTTAGAGGAAATACACACCATCTGATTCTTATTGGTAATGCTCTCTTAATTTGTGTATACATTCTATTGCAACCAAGTTTCCCTCCTTGCCTGCTAATGTATCTCACAATATGCAGGGGGCGCTCAATGAACCGCCCTATGACATATCTAACAGCATGGATCAATCTGATGGTAAAGTCAAATTGCAGGTACTATCTCCTAATTAGGAGTGTTGCCAATTCAACAGACTGATCCACACATAATTTATTACATGTCTTAAACCTTATATGGAACCTGCCACTATGCCACCCCCTTGTGTCATTATGGCTCTCTTAATATGGTATATTTATCACAATAACAATCAATAAACATTACCTTGCTTATTATTACTGTTCTTTCTATTGGACTGTTTCTTCCTCAATCAGATACTAAACTATAATTGATTCAGTTGCAATAATTCCACATTTGATTGACTAAAACAAGCTTTTGCTCTACTTCACCCTGACATAATCCAAGTTGTTGAAGAAGCTCAGACTAGACTAATAATCAAGTATCTCCAGTCTAGGTACTGCTGTTATGGCCCAGACTACAGATAGTGGCGCCTACTCTATTTTAATAATAGGGTTAAGAAAACTCCTCATTGCATCCCCTGCTGTTGTATTAGAAAACAAAATTTATGACTTTTTTGTGGAAGCTCAGGTCCTAAAATAAATACAATGAAATTTTCAACCTTCAAGATAGATGCCTATCCCTCTTGGGGTATGAGGCCCCAATAGTTTTTAAAGAGCCTATTTGTATCTTTGACAAGAGGCTTAAGATGTGCTTCCTTGAGTGCCCAACTGGCCTCTTCTCACTAAAGTACATGACTCATTCATCAAATATATGTTCTCCTATGCCATCTTGTCCTGTTAAAGAAGGCATCCCATTTCTTGCCCCAGTAGACATAACTGTTTCACCTGACTCTCAAGTTATCATTGACTCCCAGATATACTGTTGGTTGCCTGAAAAAACCTTCTTAGAGCTGTACTATCCTTTTCTCTTAAGTTGCAAGGAATTTGTTTGTGTCTTGGGATTTTATAATCAAATTCATAAGGAGCTCATGCAGCTACTGTTAGCCACCCTTACTGCTTCCCCATGCATGTACCCTGGGGGCAAGTAGTGGTACATGGGTGTAAATTTGGGTGTCGAAAATGTGTACTCCCTATATCTTTTGGGACATTTGGTGGCTTCAATTTACCTGAAGAAGATTCCCAAGTGCTCTCTCTTTTCACTGCTGCTGACTTTCTTCAGTTTGACTATCTAACAGAAAGATGTTCTTGATCCCCTGGATCAGTTTAAGGATATCTTTGTCTCTGGTCCCAATTATTATGTGTTGGCCAAAGGTGTCATTCACCAGATCAATACTGGAGATGACCCCCTTTCTTTGCCAAACCCTATTGTCACAGTTGAGTCAAAGGACTCAATTATCAAAAGAGTTGAAGCAACTATTATATGCTGGATTGTTAACTGCATCCCAAAGACTGTAGGCCTCTCTCTTTTTAATTTTTAAAAATAGGATAGAGAGCACATAATTGCAATGAACTACCTTCAATTTAACTCCCTCACCAAGAAAGATTTCTATCCCTTGCCCCAAATGGATGATGCTCTTAGGTGATTAGGATGTTACAAGATCTTCTCTGCAATGTATCTGGCGTCCAGGTATTAGCAGGTTCACTTAATCCAGAAGATTGTGAAAGGATGCATCCATTACCTCAGAAGACCTGTTTGAACTAACTTGTATGTCCCAGGGGCTTTTTTTATCCCTGTTACGTTATAGAGGGCTATGAACTCCATAATGTGTGATCTAAAGATCTCCTATATACTTGTAAATATCTGGACAATATTATGGCATTCAGATATAATTTCACAGATCATCTAGAGAATCTAATGGCAGTCTCCCTAAAGATCCACAGCACTGGCTCAAAAATCAAGCCTTCTAAATATTCTTTCTTTAAGAAACAACTTGAGTTCTTGGGTATGATTTCACTCAGACTGGAATTTGACCTATTAACAAAAAGGTTAAAATTATTGATAAAATGATGCCCCTCACCAACCTTAGAGAAGTCCAAGTATTACTTTGTCGATAGGGTATTATTGCCAGATCAATTATAGTTTTAATTAATTGAGGGAACCCTTGATCTAGTTGCTCCAAAATGTCCCTTTTTAATAGACTTATAGCCAAAAACAGTTGCTTGAGGCCCTTGAGGCTAAAATCAAAGAAGACCCCATTATATTCTACCCTGATTATGATAAGGAAATCATCTTGTACACCAAAACCAGATAGTAACTGTAGATGCAATATTAGCCCAACTAGACAAGAATGGTGTTGATAGACCAGTGGCTCATTCCTCCTGCATTCTCAATAAGAACAAAAAAGAATTATAGAGTTACTGAGAAGTATTATTTGGCTTTCCTGCTTGTAGTCAAACAATTCTGATACTATATTTATGGTACCCACTTTACTGTAGTAACCAATCACTCTCACTGAAGTGGATTTAACAGCTTAAGAAACATGAAGGACAATTAGCCCAATGAGCTTTGTGCTTGTAAAGGTATGATTTCACTGTGGTACACAAGACTGATGCTCAACATCAGAATGATGATGGGCTGTCCAGAATGCCCATATTAGCAACCCATCCTGAAGATCCTGATTGACTATATGAGCTGATGGGCTACTCTGATGCTTGGACTACTGAAACTGAAGAATTTTCTATATCTTTCAGGAATCTAAGCTTGGGCGTCCAGCCCATCATTTTCTGGAATCATACAGGCTGTGTTTTTTACAGGCAGAGCCCACCACAAGATCTGGGCTAACATGAAAAGGTACAAGAAGGACTTCATCACCCATGACCATGGACCTACAGATGAGATTATAGTGTTAATTACCCCAGAGAGGGCAATATATACAATCCCAAATAGCTTGTTAGTATGGTCTGCAGGAAGTTCAGGTGGGGACATGGGCATGGGTTTAGGAGTAATTAGTGGCTTCATGACCAGTTAATAAGTGGGGAGGTGGTTGTACTTGTCTCTGAAAAGGGTAGACTTGGAGTAACACCAAGGGCCTTGTCTATTAAATCTTACTCACAAATTTGGCTGGGCCAGGGATCTGCTTTTAGGATGTTTTCAAGGATAAATTCCTTGTATTCTGGCTTAAAAAAGTATATTTTATAGTAGACAGAACCAAATGGAGCACCAGGAGGATAATAAACTGCAGGAAGAGGGACAGGCAGCCCTGAAGATCTGAGGCTGATTTGGTAAATGGCAAGAATAAAATATGTTAAAAAATGGGAAACCAATGTCTCATAACCATTTATTAAAAAATGGGGATAAAGTATCAGTACAGAATCTATGGGGCTATATAGCACCCCACTACCAAAATTCACATTTTTCATAAATGGTTCCTCAACAAGTCAGGAAATCTTTGGTTGGGAGGACAGGACGCCTGGGTTTGAAGGCAGCAAAATGGCATCACAACTGGGGGCCGCTCATTGGTGGAGGACTCATGAAAGGTCACCTGAGTTATCTGTTCTTGAGCTCAGATCATGGGAGCAGGCCCAAAAGCCCGCATTTTCTTCAGGTAATTAATCTAATTGGTTACCAGCAAGGACTTCAAGTTCACAGAGTTCACAGAGGGGCTTTCCTCACCGTTATTAGGAAAGTTGAGAAGTCCCTTCTTTGCGCACCACCACTATTAGGTTCATGTTGGTATTCAGGCTTCAGGATTTATCCTGAGATTCAGCTTGTGGGGGTTTGACCCCAGAAAAATGAAGGCGGATAGCCCCTTGGTATTCAGGGCTTGCAGCCTGCAAGGATCAGGGCCAGGGTTCAAATCCTGCCTTTGGGCCTGGGTTTCAAAGGGGAGGAAATTGTCAATCCTGACAATATCTACAATCCTTGTCCAAAGACACTGTTATTTGAGATTGTCAGCTATTTGAAAAGGCTAAAAACATAGATGGGATACATCTTCTATAAAGACACTATCTAGAAAATGCCATATCAAAAATGCCATCTATAAAACACCATCTAGAAAGACGCCATCTTGTACCCTATCTCAAATTTCTGGCTAAACCACACTGGATAACTTGAAATATTGATAAAAGCCCTAAATATTTCAGAAACTATAAAAACATAATTCTATACTCAAAATCATTCAAGGACTTTAAATCTGCAATAAAAATGTGGGGTCAGCTAATAATATGTCCAGTTTATAAAGCTCCAAAGTCAACACATCCCAAAATGGTGATATTTTTGTATTAAATTTTAACTCTGTATTAAGCATGCATATACTAAAAACAAAGTTAAAATCAAATATTTGGAAGAAAGAAATTTATTGGTAAAGAAAGTGGATTAGACATTAGATCCAAGGGCTGTGACAATTCCTTTGAAAATGGTTAAGACAGCCTTCTCTGGTATAATAGGCCAAAAACTCCTTAGGAATACTTGCAAACTTGACCTGCTGGCCAGCATGCTTGGATACAACAGCTTTGCCTTTGATGGCCTGGGAGCATGACTGGTCCCTGTGAGCATGCTAAATCTTCCACTTGTTGATAATCACATTAAACATGGGCTTTTTTACCTTAACCAGGCGGGAAAATTGGTTGTGCCACCCTCAAGTGATGAGCTGGTCTTGGTGACGCCTTCTTTAACCTGCTTATGGCAGTTCTAATTAATTGAGTCACTGCCCTTGAAGATATGGCAGTGCCCCTAGAATACACCCACTCACAGGTGCTCAAAGTAGTGAATGAAAGAAGCAAATGCTTCTTGATGCTCAATAATGTAATTTTCATTGAGAAGCTTGTCATAAAAAATTTAACCTCTTCCTTTCTGATCATGGCTAGAGCAGCATAGAAATTGAAGATTTTTCTGGCCTTCTTTGTGACATCCTTGAATACCAGCTTATTGAGGGCTGGGTTTTTCATCAGGTTCTTGCACAGAGACTGGAGGTAGTGGAAGAAGCAGCCTTAGGGCCTGCTTATAAATACCTTGATAAAGGTGTTGGCCTGTGCAGCCTCAAAGTCAACCATCAGAGTTGAATGATAAGGAAGGGGCTCTGGAGCCTTTCTGGTTGTGGCTTATTGCTCCTGGATAGCCTCTGGACTGACTTTCTTCTTTTTGTGGCCCCTTTTCTCAGTTAGCTCTTCTTCAAGCATGGGTAAGATTTCATCCAGTTTTTGCTTGAGTATATCTAAGGCGTAAATGTAAGTTTCCTCCCTTTTATTAGGAAGAAAGAAGAAGACAAAGGGGATGGGGTGTTCATTTACATGACTGTGGATGTCCCAAAGCTGGTAAAATAGCTTTGAACAAGAGGCAAAAGTCCCATTGGAAAACCAGATATCACACTTTAGAAGGCGTATGAGTTCCTCTTTTGTTGAAAAGCACAAAATAAAGTTTGGTGAACCTTGCCCATTGCTGTGCAGTAGAATGGGCTTTTTGAGCATGGTAGCTGTCTGGACTTTTGAAAGTACAAGCTCATCAATGTTTCTAGGGCTGACACCAATATTGGCATCAATTAACAGTTGATAAGTCACATACTGTTGGAGTCTGGTTTTTTCTCTAACCTTCTCTATCTGATACTCATTCAGGTAAAGGAGAGCATTCATTACCAGCTCAGTTGAAGTCAAGTCCTTATTGAAAGGAATGGCTTGGCAAAGGTACCAGCGCATAAGATAGTAGAGGATCATATCAGAGATCAAAACAGTCATGCTCAATGATGAGCTCCTTGACTTGGGTAAACCCAATTGTAGTATTTTGCGCAGGGCAGCCTGACTATCACAGTAGTAGTGATGGTGCGCCATATTTTTTTCTCTGGTAATTGCAGGTGAAAAGGAAGTCAACTTTGACAAAGCCAACACCCCATTTCTTGGTCATAATAGGAAAAGAGTCAGGAAAAACAGCCAGAACTTTTAATTGCCCATTGCCATTGCAGATATCAGAAACTGTTGTAAGTCCTACTCTAGGATGGGCTCCTCCTCTGAGGCTACAGAAGCATAGTCACCAGAGTCATTTTCAGAGCCTCTTTTATTCTCAGCTTCATTGTTTAAGTGGACGTGCTTCTCCTGGGGATTAGAGGGGGAGTAGACAAAGGGAGAGTGGGGTGAGATAGGGCTATCAGCCTCAGGATTGGGGAAAGTGTGAGGGTCTTGGCAGGAGTTGTTTCTTTAGGAAGCTGCTTAGAGAAGGTAGCCTTGGTCTTTCTTGCCTGAGTGGGAGCAACCATGCTCTTGGGGGCTTTGGGGTAGCATTTGTGGTGGGCTTGGGAGGCATTTAAGAGTGAATTCATATCATAAAGGTTCAAATTTGGGGACAATTTTTAAAGTAAAAATGAGAGTCTTTGAAATATAAAAGATAATTTTTTACATATTCTTGTAGAAAAAACTATCAAATTATATACTATTAAATCATTAGCTTTTTATTATGCAAAAAACTATTATTTATAAGTAGCGCAAGTATGCAAAACTTTTTGAGTTTTGACTGAAAACTTGAAAGTGAAATGGCGTTTTCAAGATGACATCATTGAGATGCTGTAGCTCAAAAATATAGTGATTTTAACCATTTTTTATATTAAATTAAGAAATCTACAGTGGAGCTACCTTAACTGAGCCAAATAGTAAAACTTATATATCCTTAAAACTAGCCTATACAACTGGGGTTGAATTGCACCCACTTGGTTAGAGGAGATCACAAAATATATATACAAAGTTTCAGACAGTTTCTTGCACTTTTTATTTAAGTGAAATTTGGCGCTGAATTGTACTACTTAAAAGAGGAAACACTTAATTTTGATAGTGTGTTTTTTATAGTGTCAAATACACTATAACAAAACAGGTTAATTATTAGTGCTAAATTGGTGGGTGCCACTCCAATTGGACGCTTAGAATCTTAGTAGATTTTGTAATGGGTGCATTTGGGACACAGAAACACCCACATTACTATATAAAATCACTAGTAAAACATTGTATTTGTCATCAATGAAATTTAGATACTTGTATTGAAAACCCGGAAACTGAACCTTGGGCCTCACAGAAAGCCTTATGTTGACCAGGGTAGATGGGAGCCCAGCCAACTGCCAGTTGGGGCAAACCCTGTCCCACCAGAGATGTCTTGCCCCAATCATGAGGAACAAGAACCTATCAGCCTGAAAAATGTGAAGACTGGAAGTTCAATATCAATATTGAAAACCCCAAAATTAAACCCCAACCCTCTAAAGTTATTTGAGTCACCCAGGATGGGCAGGAACCCTCCACCTCACTGAGTTGCAAACCCAAGTTGTTGAGGTTTTCTGATATCAGCCAGTTTTCTAAGAACAATTCCCTGAATGGTCACCAGATTGCTGCCAAACTTGTGCCACCAAAGATCCAGATCTATATAGAGGTTGTACTTGCCTAAAGGAGGTTAAAACAAAACCTAATTCTAGCTCTGCCAATGACCACCAGTGGCTGCCAGTCTTCTGACCAGAATGGGTAATACAATTTGACTACTCAGGTGGTGTGGTGAAAAGTAGCAGCAGAACAAATCATCACTACTTCTGTTTACCAGAGCAGGCACAATCTGGATCTGCCTCCCTCAAGAATCTAAGTTTAGATCCATGCCCTGCCAGTGCCTTGTATGCAAATCTGAACCCTGCAAAAATTGAAGAAGCAAAACCCCATGGTATAAAAGCCCTGGCAGTATGGTGATGAACATATTGTCATTTTTGATAATAAAGTTTCATGAAACTTTGATTTGAACAAATCCTAACTTATCCATTCTTAGTGATCTTTCATCTTATCTAAGGCCAAGTAGACAATCAGGCAACCGCCCCCTCCAGAGACTAACCTGCCAACCCACATCAGACACTATAATGTCCCCCTAAATTCCCCTTTGGACCTGTGCATTTTACCAAATGCCCACCCAACTCCCTCTACTCAGAGTACAACTTAGAGAATATCCTCATTTCCAACCCCTTGGCAAGAACTAGAGAGACTAAATACATAGGATGTGGAGGAAAGAGGATTGAGGTACCGCCCTTATTGTTCAAAGACAAATACAATTATCTACCAGCATATTCTGTCTTCATGACTCCACTCTTAACCCCGCAACTCACCTGCTCAATGGATCACCCCACTGCCCCAAAGTCCATGTCCACTCAACTGTTTGGAGTACTCTACATTACTTTGACAGGAATGGTAGACACTATGAAGCCCAACTCCAGGCCCTGGTCTTTGCTTGGGCAATCTGTATCCTATAATACCAAGTTAGCACCCATCCTATGGTGGGCATTACTCACTGGCCCAGCAGTACCCTGTCCAGAGTCACCTAAGGCTCCACCTATGTCTGGCTTACTGACAGTATTTTTGAAACCAAATAAAAAAGTTCATACTATGATAAGGAATAAAGCTTGCATACAAAACATGGTTTTTGAATGGTTGTATTATAGGGGTTAGTACTATCAAAGTGTTGCCATTTTGGGTTAATTTATTAGGTAGGGTCATAAATTAACACCATACTTTATTCCCAATTAGTAAGAGAAAGGCTTGGTTTTATCACATAAAAGTATGATTGTATAGACAAACAAAATTAAAGATAGCGCTGCCACACTTTTTTGTAAAAACTTAGGCGCCATGATGCTAACTGGTAAAGATACCAGGCGCTGTGGCACCAACAAAAAATATTCCAAGCGCTGCAGGACCAACTAAGAAAAACTCTAGGCGCTGTGGTGCTGCCTTGAAAATTTTTTGTTGACATGTCCCTGCTTTATATTGGGTTAGATTTTGTATTTACAATCTTAAATCAACTCAGATCCAAAATTTATTTTTTGATTATCCTATTGAGAATAGTACTTATATTTATGATTGATTATTAGATTAATATTTTGGGGATTCAAACATGGTGCCACAGCGGCACTTGATGTAAAAGTAAGGTGGCGCCTTAGTATTTAAAATATTTGCAAGGTGGTGCCACAGCGCCTGGAGTTTTTTGTGGGTGACGCTATATGTATGATTAAGACGGTGTGGTGGCGCTTGTCATTGAATATTCTGCGGTGATGATACAAAATATACTGCCTTTTGAATATATATAAATTTTATATTATTAATTTATTACAATGAGGTTGCAGTAAATCTATTCTGGGAGCTCTATCATGATTGGCATCATTGATTTTATTCTGCTAATTTATGTTGTTGGCTGCTGAAATCTTAACCCATGAGATCCATTATAATTATCATCATTGCTTGGTCAAAATTTCCAACACATCCCCCACTTGACCAAAAACTACTTTTTTCTTCATTAGATAAATTCCAACAACAGCAAAAACATTATGCGTCAAGCCTACAACACAATGATGGCTTCAATAGACAAAGCAGAGCATAACACCTTTTGCAAAATGCCATGCTCAGTAATTATTGGCTTCCTGGATTGACTTTGGGCTATTGACACCCTTTTTTGAAAACAGGACTGTGCAACTACTGTGGCTGGCTCTGAGAGTAGTACTGCACCAAACTCCAACACCAGGAATTACCCTGATTAGGACCTCATGTTTGAGGAGCCTCTTCTTATCTGCAGTGCGCCCCCCAGTGGCAAATCTTTCTGGTGCTCAACACTACTTTCCTTAACTCCTTCCTTTCACTGGAGCGCCTCCCCCTACCCCATCTGCCATGCTTTGCACCTGCTGCAACTCCAATAATGTGGTGGTGGACTACCCTGACCTTCTTAGCAAAATTAGGATAAGCCAAAATGAGGAGACAATGTACATCTTTGTACAGGCTCTTCATTCTGATGAATATGTAATGACCCCCATCTGTGCCAGAGAGCTATATCATGGCCAATATGATGCCTCCTGTTTGGCTGCTGAGGTGAGTATAGAGCTTCAGTCAGATACCTTAGCCTCCAGTGAGATCTCTGCCCAGCTTGCTCACACAATTGCTATTTGAAACTAGTACATTGATGAGATAGCTTGGGTTTGGGCTCTAGAGCTTGCCGCAGATCCCAGTTTCCATCAGACCTTGGACTTGTCTGTGTCTAAGCCAACACCAACTGTTGCTTCTCTGCCACATTCAAGGCGTTTCTCCAGGTAGTGAGTACTAAAAATGACTCTTTGTACCTCTACTTGACAGTTGTCACATGCCATTTTATGTGGTATTCTCCCAAGAGGTACAGCCTGGGTACACTGGTTGTTGCTTGAAGCATTACTGCTCCTTGGCTTATCAGCTCTACGTCCCCCTACCCCAATTATATTCTAACATGGAAGATGTGTTGATGGACTGCTTCACCATAGGTGCTGCTTTCTCTGCTTGTGGTGGCTGAGGCTGTTTGGTGCCAGTCATTCAAATCTGCCTTCCCTTATGCAACTGGTTGTCAATGCCCTGTAACTCCCAGTTGTCCTGGGCCCAAATATTGGTAATCTTAGCCCATGTTCACCAGTACCTGTACAACAACTGCTACATAAAGCTCGCCAACAAGCGCCCAGTAATTAACATTTAGAGCCTTGCCAAGTATCCCCACCCTGCCAACTGCCAGGCCTCTCCTCCCACTATGTCTTCTCCCCAGCAGCATAGAGGTGCCCACAACAAAAGGGATCAATGTCACATAGCCTGTATTTTCTTGCAATAAACTTGCTTTTTGCTTATCCTCTTTTTTATTGTTTCTATTATTTTTCAGCTCTTATTTTTTATTATATTAAGTTTTTACGTATTTTAGTTATCTTCTAAATTTAGTGCTTATAGAAATATTATTGATTAAGGAGTTTGTATGCTGGGGATTCAATTATGGCGCCGCTGCAGCGCAAAACTTAAAGGTAAAGTGCTGCAGCGGCATAAAAAATAATTGCAAGGCAGCGCAGCAGCACCCAAGACTTTTACAAGTTGGCACAAAGGTGATTTTTGTTGTTTAAGGCGGTGCAGTGGCGCTTAAAGATGGGTAGTTCTGCAGTTGAATGCACAAAGTTATGGTAACCTTATTTTAATAACACATTTTTTATTTTGATTCAAGATATCAAGTTTGTGATGCAGTTTTTTGAGATACTGTATTATAAACCAATATATAAAAACTAACTATTTAATAATTTTTAATAAGTTTTTTTTTAAGTTTTTCTGATGTAAATCCCAACACCATCTTGAAAATTTTCAAGATGGCATTTTTAAGATGGCGTATTGAACTGTATTATACAATAAATTATACTCTCATATTCTCTAAATTAATCTTCTAAGCTTCCCCAGAAGTAGCTCCTCATCAACAATAAAAAAAGCTCTTCTTTTTCATCACCCATGAAAGAGAAAATTTCTGAATAGAACCCCCACCTTCTCCCATGAACTAAACCAGGCTACATTCCAGAATACCTGGAAAACGTACTTCTGCACCCACAATATTAACAAAGATATCCCAAGTGGATGCACCATATGTGAAGGACTGGTCATGCCCAAAACATGCGCCAGAAACATGTCACAGCAGGCTATCTAATTCCTGGGATTACTTGCCCAAGTTGCAAGGCATAAAAGATGGGAAAGATGTTAAATAGATTAACCAGTTTGACAGATTTAAATCAAACATTTAATCAGAAATGGATTGCTGCAGTACCAGTTGCCAGCCAGATTTGATTCCCCCTTTCAAGCTGACATTTATAAATTGACGTAATCTGAGAGTCACTCAACACAGCCTCATTTATCAGTGCAGGTGTCAGAAGTTAGTCACACAAGAGATTTTTGCAAACTGGACTAGGTACTCACTTAACAATGTAGAAATAATAGGACCCAAGAATCCAGGTGGTATTCCTTAGTCAAATTTTGATAAGTATGGGAAATCTTTCACTGTTAAACTCTTAAGAATTGAGTTCTCACAAAAAAATTTCTCAAATAAATTCAAATATTCCCTTGGTCTTATTTTATTTATCCATGCATCTTGTAGATGGCTAGCTGTGTTACATTCCCCACAATTTAATTCTGAGCCAAATTATTGCAGGAAGATGGGGCTCTGCCATTGGTACGTTGTTGTCTGCACTCCTAATGTTACCCCAATGCCTCAAAATCTTGGTTTCTTCCCTGCAGAATCTGAACCAGAGACAGTTGCTCCTCCACAATGTCCCAAATTCTACGTTGAAGACACCCTGATACTCTCACAGGCCACTTATTTAGGATTTTTTCTGGTTAGGATTAATCATTTTGCTCAATCCTAGTATATCTTTTGGAAATTTTACCAAAACAGTATCTGTAGCTTTGTTGGTGGTTAATCATCAACTCCATGTGAATTTGAGTGGTGATTCCCCATCACACAGAGACTGCTTCTTACTAACTGTTGATTTCCATAACACTGCATTCCCCACAAAAAAGGGTCCAGGAAGATAGCAAACACCTGTACAAGGCCACACCTAACTGGTTTGCTACTTGGTTGGCTCAAGAACTGACAACCAAATTGATAACTGGGAAGAGTTCAAACCTGACATCACCCACAACTTCCATGTCACTAAATCCCTCCAAGATATTGCAATACAGCTCAACAATATTCAACAGAAGACCACTGTCACAGCTTATGCCAATGAATTTGAAGATATATGTTGCAATATCCAGAACCCTGGACAAGCTGACAACGTGCAAACAAGAGTCTCATTAATCAACGGAATGAAACCCTTGGCTGCTGCCCTCATATGCCCAGAGGCCAACACCACCATGCCTGTTCTCATTGCAGAAGCCAAGTTCTGTGAATACCAATATTCATGCTTTAAAGATTTTGTCTTTGTTGGGTTATTTTGAGGACAAATCTCTTGCTTTTGCTTTTTCTCCTCAAATGGGTCTATTTCCAAAATGATAAAATCAGCTTTTTAATTTCCTGACCCCTCACAGCTTACTTTCCCCACTCATGCTTGTGGCAAGTGATCCTACTGTCTGTGTATTGTTTTTTGGTATCACTAAGCAATTTATATTTCAACTCCATATCTTCAAAGAAATCTAAGTTCTACTCACATTTTTGTCTTTGTGTCTTCAAGTACTTTGGCACCTCTCATAGCCACAACTAGTAGAGACTTATTATTTAGGACCATAAGGTAATTGCTTCACCTTCCCTGCCCAATAACCAAGTATTAGTACAAATCCAAACCTATTCTTAGGATTTCCTGTTGTGTGTTGTGTCATGCCTCAGAGCAAAACTAAGATGGTTCTCACTATAGGAGCTTCAAGCCCCTCAGTCATACTTTTGCCACTATGTTCTCAGGCTCAACTCCTACTCTGTTACAAGAGCCGTCTTTGCCTGAAATTACTAGTCCTCCTATTGAAGAGAACATCTTGGACCCACCTATTGTCCCCACTGTCTTGAACCTAGTAAATGGTCCTCATCTATTAGATTACCCTATGGGTACCCCCAACTGGATAAAATCATGGTGGTAGCCCTTGGGATAGCTTGTGAAAGTGATATCCTCTGTTTTTCTACACTTTAATCAAGCGGAATACTAAAAGTTAATTATTGCCCTGAAGTTCCTGCAACATCTCCTTTCAGCAGCATAATCTGCTGAGTGTCTGCTATTTATCTTTTATGCAACCTGCCTTAGCCCATTACCAAATAGTGCTTTGCTTTGCTTCAAAGAGATCTTGTCTCTCTAAGCTTCAGTAACTAATCATTGGGATCACTTTACTGCCTACCAGCAGAGATTTTCTCCCTGTTCTCTTTGGTGTCTGATAACTGTGAAGGATCCAGGTCCAACCATTCCAACTTACCATTATCTTGCTCTTGTTGACTCTTACTGCCAAATCCTTCCTGGGACAAAGCTTCAATGAGCTTTGCCTCCAGGGAAGCAATTTTTATGGGACAACACTTTGTTGCAATCCATCCAACAAGCCATGATCTCAACACTCTTTTCCTCTCTTGCTCTTAAAGCCTCAATTTCACAATTTGTCATTGCTTTCACTTGTTACAAAATTTTGTCAACTCTTTACTAACAGGTTCCAAGAATACCACACATAGATTTGGTTTCCCTGAGCAGGAGTTCCTTCTTTTGCAAATTAATTGGAATATAACTCTATAAACACTGCTTTGACTTCTACCAAAGTCTCCTTAGACACAGTCTTGGCAACCTCTGACTTTCCCAAGCTTCCTTGGGAGATTGTAGAAACTTCCTTCCTGGATTTGGCAGTTTTCACACAAAGTACCCCATATTTGCTCTTTCAAATGATTACAAAGAAGACATTATAATTAAAGAAATAATTGAGGTGAAAGAGTTGAAATCAACAAAATATATCTTTATTAAAATTTAGCTCTTTTTGCTTATATACCATTTGGGGTATATTTGACTGAAACCCCCTCCAGTTCCTAAAAAAGAAGTTATGATTCATATCATGTGGTCTATGACATTTATAGTCATCCAAACCTAGATCTTTACCTAAAAGATCCATAAAATTTTCAGCCTATAATAATTACCCTACAATGAGAAGGAATCACATGACTCCATTCATCAATGCATCCATTTGGCATGGAGCTTCCTCAGCTCACGACGCCAAACCCCTGTGGAATATATATTCCAAATCTCAGCTATCAATGTTCCAACTGAGAACAAGCTGATCAAAACTGAATACCCATGTACTTTTGCATGTATTTGGTTTACATTGATTAATTGACACATAGTCATTTATATTGACTACCCTATGCAGTTATTCAACCTGATTTTAAGACACCCAGTCTTTACTTGACTTTTCAAGTTCATTTTAGCCCAATAATTAAATCATCATTAATAATATTTGCAAGTTATTTTGACTAACATCCAGAGTTAATTAAAATGTTTGCAAGGCACCTTGTCTCCAAGATTGATTTGGCCAATCTTGCCTCAATTTTGCCAGTTGGCACAGCATAACTAACAACCTATATTATATTCTTTTATAAATATAGATACCAAGTTTCCAGGAATCTTTATCTGAAGAATTCCAGTCAAACCTATCTATATGAAATAAACAACAAAAAATATCATCTTTATACAGTATTTTTTAAACCTTTTGAGACAAAATATATTAGTCAGTTTAGAACATGTGAACTCAGTCTAAAAACAAAATCAAAGTGGTCCAAATCTATTGTAATTTAATATAAATTCTAAATTTTTATTTTAGTTTTTAGACTGAGTTCAAGCGCTCTAAACTGATTAATATATGTTTATTTCAACAAGTTTAAAAGCTAAGTATATTGGAGTATTTTTTGGCTAAATACTTAGAAGTGACTTTTGTATAGTCACAATAACTAACACAACTCCTTCACCTCTCAGACTTGTTGGTTGCCTATATAAAGCAGATCCGCTTTTCTATCCCCAAATACATCAGGGAACACCTGCATGATTTCACCAGCCACAACAACTCTGGCATTTCTAAGTTGACTCCACCCTTAACACTTACCTCTCTGACTTCAAACCACTTTTAGAGCAACTTAATGGTGTTTGGCGCCTACTCTTTGATCAATTACAACAGGTGGCTGAGTACTCTGCTTGAGGCCTCCATGAACTACAAAAGGAGTTTGATCAAGAGAGAGCTGCCACAGCTGCCATCATTGCTAAGCTTCAGACCCAAGTAAGCAAGTTATCTGTGCCTATACAGGATGTTCCTTCTTTGTCTTTGTCTGATGATATGATGGATAGGAAAAAGAAGCTATGGGGCGCAATCAGGGAACTATTTGAGTCCATTTGTTATCAAGGGCGTCCTGCAGAATCTCCACAGCTGGACCCTCAAGTGACTTCCCTAACTGCTCAAGTTGCTACCCTTCAACAAGAAGTTGCTGCTCTTTGCGCTACTGTGGCTGATTGCGCTAGTTCAGTTGGACTTGCTGAGACAGATGGCTGCTGCCCTGGATTGCCTGGGAAAACAAAAATCCAGTGTGTTAGGGAGCTGATTATCCTAGCCAATGAAGTAGACCATCTGAAGCAATATTACATCAGCCTTGAAAGGTGTGCACAAGAAATTAGTGAGTTAATTGACTCAGTAAACAACAGGTTCTCCCCTTGTCTCTCAGCTGGAACTTCTTTGACCTCTTGTTTGGCAGAGCTTTCAACTGTAATGAACACACATGGTTAACAACTAGATAGTAATGAGCTACAAGTAGGTTAAGTCAACAACTTAGGTGCCCATACCTCTAAGACATTGACCACTTTTGAAGAGTGTTTCTGCCAGCTGTGGGAACAAAAAAAAACCTTCTGAATCTGAAGCGGAATTCTCCCTGCGCATAAATGTACTCAATAGCAATAATGGTGGCCCAACTCCATAAGCACATTTCGCACCTACCTTTAACCAAGTCTTTGAACTCAAAACCTCAACCATTGCAGCTTTCTTAATCATCTATGAAACTTCCATGAGAAGGGCCTCTGATGAGGTTAAGAAGGAACACAATTTGACCTGTCTGCACCCAACCTGCCAAGAGGTAGTAGTGCCAGAGCTGCCCCCATTGAGACCTGGGAAGATATGAGACAGCTTCTGATTGACAAATTTGGTGGCAACCTTAGTTTGGAAGCAAAGAAGGACACCTTCATGAACATTGCTTTCAAACCTAAGGAGACTCTAGCCAAATTTACAGATAGATTCTACATGAAAGGGCAGCAGTTGATCACAAGCCGCCAGTTGACTGCGCATGAGGCATACATGGCTTGCGCTCAAGCCCTAAAGATCAACCAGCTTCTGTGCCTTCACTTCAAATCTCATAAAGTCATGCTTTCTTCTATGAAGAGAATAAAGATGCTGCTTCAGGACATGCACCTTACTCACTCTGGAGCTGTTTTGTGTGAGAACCAAACAGCCTCTAATTCAGGTTCTTCTTCCTGTGGCCCTTGCATCCTCACAATAAATTCCCAGAATCCTCTTAGATGTCAAGGTTGTCATAACTGTGAGAAGATAGGCCATCACTCTTGAGTCTGTACCAATCTTTGTGTTGAAGGTGCCAATCTCAAGGACCAGAGGGATAAGAACAGTCAACCATGAGACAGAGACAATCTTGGTCAACAATTCTTCCCAGTCTCCTCCATATCCCCTGTCCATAGCAGAATCTGAGCACACCAACTCTGAAGCTCCTCCCATTCTGCTATTTTCCATGATATCTCTAATAATTCCAACATGGATTATTCAGACATTGATGATTCTGACACCTATGAATACTCAGCTCTAGCCATTCCTAAAACCATTGTGGTCCCTTACAAACTACTCTCTGAAAAGACTGCAACTTTTACCAAGCCTCTGTCTGAAGCCAAGGAGGTTGTCTCTTGTTATACCTCACACAAGCTACAAGGTCTCCTGTGCTAGTAGAGTCTTCTGAAGAAGTGGCTAAAGTAGCTGATGCCATTTTTTCAGGAATGTATCAGTCTTGCTTCCTCTTCAGACTGTGTACAAAGAATTCCCAGGTTTGAGGTACATGATAAAAAATAGGACAAAGAACTAGCTAAAGCCCAAGATATCCTGGCCATCCTACCTCTCTTTGGTTGTAATACTACTTACTTTGAGTATTTCATCCAAAAGGTGTAGATATAGGCTGTTTTAGACACTGGATTTATAGATATAGTTTTATCCTATAAACTTGTAAAGAAGCTTAAACTTTCCCCTAACTTTAGTTAACATCAGTATTAGGATTCTGCTGGGCTATCCATGACCCGTATTATAAGGGCCTAATCTGCTCTTCCTATGTGGTTTGGTAAACTACTCTTGGCCTGCCTTCTGAATTTTTGGAGAACAATAGTTACTTTATTTGAGTTGGTAACCAGTTCCTTAGGTAGTACAATGGGATTATTAACCTAAAAGATAGCAGCCTCTCTATATTAGGGAATAAAGTCACTTTATTCTTTAAAGGACCTGTCAAGGTCATGAGAAAACGCCTCAAGATGTGTGCCTTAGAGTACTTGTGACTGTACAACAGTCACTGTTGAGTATTAAGCTAAATAAATACTCTTAAATATAAATTTGTTCTGTTTTTGCTGTTTATTTCATGTAAATAGGTTTGATTGGGATTCTTAAGATAAATATTACTGGAAACTTAGTATCAATATTTAATAAAAGAATAAAATATGGGTGGTTAGTTAGGCCAGGATAACTAGTAAAATTGAGGCAAGATTGGCCAAAGCAATCTTGGGGACTATATGTCTCAAAAACAATATAATTAACCAAGAAAGTTCCTGGGCGCCGCAGTGGCGCCTGGTTCAAGTTTTGAAGTGTTTTAATGGGTTTTAATGCAAAAAATCATTAAATTTAAAGATAACTTTATAAAGAAAAGGATGTCTAGGGATTCAGGTTTATTCAGCTGGTTCCCAGTTGGAATGTTGATAGCTGAGTTTTGGAATATGTATATTTCACAGGGGTTTGGTGCCAAGAGCTGAGGAAGCTCCATGTCAAATGGATGCATTGATGAATGGGGTCATGTGATTCCTTCTTATTGTAGGGTAATTATTATAGGCTGAGAATTTTATGGATTTTTTAGGTAAAGATCTAGGTTTGAATGACTAGAAATGTAATAGACTACATGATATGAATCATAGTTTTTTTTAACTGGAAGGGGTTTCAACCAAATACACCCCAAATGGTATATAAGCAAAAACAGCTAAATTTTAATAAAGATATATTTTGTTGATTTCAACTCTTTCCTCTCAATTATTTTTTCAATTATAATGTCTTCTTTGTTATCATTTGAAAGAGAAAATATGGAGTACTTTGTGTGAAAACTGTCAATGCCAGGAAGGAAGTTCCTACAATCTCCCAAGGAAGCTTGGGAAAGTCAGAGGTTGCCAAGACTGTGTCTAAGGAGACTTTGGTAGAAGTCAAAGCGGTGTTTATAGAGTTATATTCCAATTAATTTGCAAAATAAGGAACTCCTGCTCAAGGAAACCAAATCTATGTGTGGTATTCTTGGAACCTGTTAGTGAAGAGTTGACAAAATTTTGTAACAAGTGAAAGCAATGACAAATTGTGAAATTGAGGCTTTAAGAGCAAGAGAGGAAAAGAGTGTTGAGATCATGGCTTGTTGGCGGGATTACAACAAAGTGTTGTCCCATAAAATTGCTTCCCTGGAGGCAATTCTCCTCAAAAGTTTTTCACATGAAGGTAACAGTAATAAGAGTCAAGTGCAAGATAAAGGGAAATTTTACTGGTAAGACCTGGGATCCGTCCTAGTACCCTAATTATGTCTTCACTTTGAAGTATTGTAATCATTTGTCTAACATTAAGTATCCTTTTATGGCCTCCCCTGTTTCTGAAGGAATTCTACTCCTGGCCGCTTCTGCTGTGACTATCCCCCCTGGCTTCAAGTCATCCTGAACTATCAGATATCTTACAAATTTCCTGAATGCACGTTTCTGGAGCTTTACTCACCTCTCTAGGTGGGTTGCAACAAATATTATCTCTGCCCTAGAATCATAGATGTCTCTCACAAAGACCCTGTACAGCTTTTGGTAGCCAACCTGACAACCTTCCCCATATCTGTGTTGAGAGACCAGGTTTTTGGCTACAGTAAGCTGCTAAAAGCTCCTGAAGTTTTATCCCTACATCCCTTTGGCACCTTCCAAGATTCCAATTTACCTGAAGATGAGCCACAGGTCTTATCCCTGTTTACTGCCCAAGACTTTCCTCAACTATCTCTTGTTCATCAGAAAGAAGTACTTGACCTTTTGGGTCAGGGTTTGGATATCTTTGCTAATTTTAGTACTGATTATGGTCTAGCCAAAGGAGTTATTCATAAGATTGATACCAGTGATTCTCCTCCTTTATGAGCTAAACTCTATTGTTTCAGTTAAGTAGAAGACACTGATGTGTCTAAAGAGCTCAAACAACTGTTAGACGCTGGGCTACTGGCTACTTCTCAAAGTCCATGTGCCTTCCCTCTGCTTATACTGAAGAAGAAGGACGGAGGCCATTGCATTGTGATGGACTATTGGCAATTTTTACTCCTTAACCAAAAAGGATTCCTACCCCTTGCCACATATTGATAATGCTTTCCACTGCATTAGAGGCTCCAAGTTCTTCTCTGCTATAGACCTGGCATCTGGGTACTGGCAAGTCAATCTCTCTCCTGAGGATAGACAGAAAGCTGCGCTCATCACTTATGAAGGACTGTTTGAGCATACCTGTATGCTGCAAGGACTCTGCAATGCCCCAGCTGCCTTCCAACAAGCCATGGACTCCATTTTCCATGATTTGAAGCTCTCATGTGTCCTAATGTATTAAAATGATATGATGGTCTTCAGCTCTAGCTTTACAGATCACCTGGCTCACCTCAAAGAGATGTTCATAAAGATTTGAGAAGCTGGCCTCAAACTAAAACCTTCCAAGTGCGCTTTCTTCAAAGAGCATCTTGAATTCTTGGGCCATGAAGTAACTCAAACGGGGATTAACCAATGACCAAGAAGGTTGAAGCCATTGACAAAATGCTTCTGCCCACCAACCTGCGGGAAGTCCAAGTATTTCTAGGCATGATGGGTTATTATGGACAGTTTATCCCCAACTTTGCTGATACTAGTGAGCCTTTGGTTCAATTGTTATGCAATGTCCCCTTTGAATGGATTGCTATTCAACAACAGGCCTTTGAGACTCTTAAGAGAAAACTCAAATAGTCCTTTATTCTGGTGTATTCTGACTATGACAAGGAGTTCATCCTTTACACATATGCTAGTAACCTAGCCATTGGAGCCATCCTTGCTCAACTAGATGATGAAGAAGTGGACCACCCTGTAGTGTATACGTCTTGTGTCCTCATTAGGCATAAAAAACCATAGTGTTACCAATAAAGAGTGCCTTGCTGTTTTTTATGCTGTTAAATATTTTTGTCATTATGTTTATGGCACTCATTTCATTGTGGTCACTGATCACTCTTTGCTTAATTGGTTACAACAGCTCAAGGAGCCGGAAGGGGGTTGGTTGGATGGGCTCTTTGCCTGCAGGTCTATGTTTTTACTGTGCCATATTGCCCTGGAATCCAGCACCAGGATACAGATAGGCTGTCCTGAATGCTTACCCTTACTCTACACCCTTCAGAAGCTAATCAAATATATGAACTGATTGGGTATTTTTCTTCCTGGGAAAACAAGACTGAGGAGATTTAGTTTGTCCTGATAAAGCTATTTTAGAACACGCTCATCTGTGACAATCAGCTCTTCAAAAAATTGTGCAATCAATATCTACCCTATGTAAGCCCTAGTCTTTGAATTTTGTTAATGCTCCAGGCTCACAAAGAGACTGGACATAGAGCATTGAAAAGACCTGTGATTGGCTCCAGAAGAACTATTACAGTGAGACTCTGCCTGCTGATCCCTGATGTCATTTCTAGTTATTACAGCTGTCAGCTACAGTGTCACAAGTGAAAAACTCCTACTGACCATGCTTACTGGAAAGTTTCAACTACAGGATTCAAACCCTGAGACCCTGCAGGCTGCCAACCCGCAGGACCAGCTGCCCGCAGATTTTTGGGCTCAAACCAGAGCAGAACTTGACTTCGGAAAACCCTCTAAAGCTGGATGAATCAAAATAATCTACATCAACAATTCCCACACTAAAGGATCCTGTTAACGCAACCAATCAGCAGACAGGCACAGCCATAGAACCCAAAATAACTCAGTCCTCCACAGGAAAGAAAATAAAGAAACTTCCCAATAAAACGCAGGCCACCCAGAAATAACCAACCCCACAACCCAACAAGGAAATCTGAGTATCCCCAGTTTAAACCAACCAATGATTTAACTCCTGCAATGAATGCCACCAAGGACTAAAAAAACCAGGTAAACAGTACCACCTGGGACAGAGAAATTTGTAAAAGTTTTCCATGACAGATGGGCATACTTATACCCTGGACCGCCAGGAAGATGCCCATTGCCATTCTTGCAATAAAATGACATGAAACTTTGGTTCAACCAGGTTACTTCATATTTAATTTTAGTTCTATTATCTACCTTCTACCTCCCACATTTCTGCACCCCATACCCTACAACCCCAAGAAACCACAGACCAACTGCTTGAGCTTTACTATCCACCAGGAGTTCCCTAAAGCCCAGTACATTTCACCAAGTACCCCCCCCCCAATCCTGCGTATTTGGAGTTCACCCTAGAGGAAATGCTAATCTATGACCCTGAGGCAAGAAATAGAGAGACCAAGACTGTATACAGGGAAGACTACAAGATCACTATACCTCCCCTGCTATTCTGCAACAAGTATAACCACCTGCCTGTGTATTTGGTCCCAATGACTCCGCCTCTCACCCTGCAGCCCAACCGCCCTCAAGAATCTGTTGCTGCCAATGCATTGTCTTCCACTCAGATATTTGGGGTGATGTACATCACTCTTACCGGCTTGATATATTCTATGGTACCTGCCAGCGGTCCTTGGGCTCTCCTGGGCAAATTTTTATCTTATATTGTAAAGTTAGCCCCAATCTTGTGGTGGGCCCTCCCTGCTGGGCCTGTGGGCTGTCCGCCCGCAAGTTCTCAGGGTTTCCCCACAGACTGGATCCCTGACATACAGTGTCCTTGAGCTGCCTCACACAAGTTCAAATTAGTCTCTCTACAGCATGCCTTCCATACTGTCAGTCTTGACGCTGTAGGACCTCTTATCTGCTTACGCTTAGGCTGTTAGTTTATCATAACTGCTGTTGATCATTTCAGCAAATGGGTAGAGGCTTGCCCTACAAAGGACATCATAGCTAAAACCACTGCCACCTTCCTAATGCAGGATGTGTTCTATTTCTATGGCTGTCCTCAAGTGTTATTGTCAGCCAATGGAACTAACTTAAATGCAAAGTTGATGACTTCTGTTTTCAAGGCTTTGGGGTCTCATCAAACCTTCTCAACTCCCTATAGTCTCTCCACTAATAAAGCTGTGGAATATGCTAGCTCAACTTTAGTTTCCATCATGCGGAAACTGACCTACTCTGATGCCCCTAATTGGGATCAAAGTCTACTCACTGCTATTTTTTTCTAATGCCTCAGTAAGCATTGTGTCCCTGGTTACTCTCCCTTTGCTATGTTTTATAAGCACAAGTCCACTACTCTGTTGCTTTTGGGGGCCCCTGCTCTCTTCTGACAAGACCATGGATTCTGATGCTCATATCAAGAACTTGGTCAACCACATACTCAATATCCAAGCCACTACCTATACCTCTGCATATAATGCCAAGATACTAGAGCTCTCTCCTGAAAATGCCAGACTCTCCCCCTTACCAGAGTTCAACGTTGGAGATCATGTCATATACTATCAACATTGAGTGGTGGAAGTGCCCATAAGTTTGATACTTTGTGAAATGGCCTTTATAAGTAACTTTCATATGTGGTCCTGAGTACACTGTGAAGCTCCTCTCAAGTGATTGCCCATTTTTTGAGTTTATGTTAAGTTCCTCTGCATGTACCACCCCCAAAAGGCTAATCTAGAAGGGGGCAATGTCTTGAATGTCAATATTCATGCTTTATTGATTTTGCCTTTGGTCAGGTTATTTTGAGGACAAATATCTTGCTTTTGCTTTTGCTCCTCAAAATAGGTCTATTTATGGAATGCTAAATTCAGTTGTTTGGTTTCCTGACCCCTTGCAGCTCACTTGTGTTGATTATATACTTATAAGAAGTATAATAAACAAGATAAAAAGGTAATTTAAAGATAATGATACTTTATTGGGTAATGATATAGGATAATATATAGTATCATGGAAGGCCACATACTGTCTTTGTACGTCATGGAAGTCATGGGGCTTATCTGAGTAAAGTTACTCTTAAGTCATGAGGCTTGTTCAAGTTGTGTTACTCTTAAGATCAAGATTTTTGATCCCTGAAATAGATGGCCAAATTATAGTTGTGCCATCAACTTAATTGTTAGTTGGCAAGCTATTTGGTGACTCATTTGGTGAACTACTTGGGGTGTTAATTCCTTGAGAGGGATTAATAAAAGATCTTGTGAAATCTCCCCCTGGGATGCTGGAAGGCAGAGCCTTGGGAGTTTTTGTGAGGGTATCAGGGATACAGTCTTGGTATTGATCCAGTTTGGCGTTGGGGACAAGGAGTCTGGAGTTGCGTTGAGCTGTTCTTGCTTTACATAGGCAGAGTTGGTCATGGTGCATGCGTTTTAATTCAGTTCAAGCTCCAATTTCCTTGATGAGGTAAGGATTGTTGGGTTTGATATCCATGAAAATGCCTGGCCCACGTAACCCCGTGTTCAAATTATGCTGATTGTGGTTGACAACCCAGATTTTGTCCCCAACTTGGACTCTTTCTTGCTGCAGTGTGATTGCCTCTCTCTTGATCCTTTTTTCATGTCTTCCTGGTTTTTCCTATCATGATGCACGTTGGGATTACTGTCATCTGGCATCTTTTTGGAAGAGGTAATTGTGGTCATGCAGTTATACTAACAAGGGCAGGCTTTTTCCCATAGATAAGTTCATACAGGGTTTTGCCTGTGTTGCAGTTGAATTGTGTTCTACATACCATGAGTGCTATCGGTAGTATGTCAACCCAGGCTTTTGGATTGTTAGCAGATAACTTACTAAGGTCTTCCACTAGTGAGCTGTTTAGTTTTTCTACTTTTCAATTTGCTTGTGGCTGATACAGGCTGTCTGTGATGTGTCTTATTCCATTTTTGGCAAGGTAAATATTGGTGTCAATGGTCTTAAGTTTGGTGCCTCTGTCTGTGATCAGGAGTTTGGGTTTGCCAAACTTGGCCATGTTCTCTTTCCCAATAAATTGTCTCACATCATTGCCTTTGTGTTCTTTTGAGGCCTGCGCCACAGACCATTTGGTTGAATAGTTTATAGATGTTATGATTTACTTTTGCCTTTGTTTTACCAGGCATTAGTACCATAATATCCAGTGACCACACCTTGAAAGATTGTGTGATGGATATGGGTACTACTGACTTGAGTGGTGCCTTAGTTTGGCCTTACTTCTCACAGACTTTGCATTGTTTAGTACCTCTTTGATATCATCTAGCATTTGGGCTACCAGTAGCATGTCTTGAGATATTTGTGCAATTTCCTTCTACAGGTGTGTCCCAGGTCTCTGTGATATTGGAGTATTGTGTCAATCTTTTGTGTTGAAAGGACGTAAGATACAGTGTCACCATTTGAAAGTATTTGGTGTAGTGTGCTATATATGTTTTTGAACAGATGGTTGTTCTTAAGGAGCTCTCTTGTATGTACATTGTTGTTTCAGGTGGGAACTCTTCTTGGAGATTCCCCATGATAAGCATGAGCTAGTCAGGGTCCCCATCAGCGCATAGGACGTGATTACTGTTTAACCTTGATAGAGCATCTGCGGTAAGCATTTCATTACCTGGCTTGTATTTGATTTGCATTGGATATCTATGTATGAGGCTCATCCATTTGGCTTGTCTTCTTGACAAATGTTGTTGTGTCTTGAAGAATATTAATGATATGTGATCAGTGAGAACCTTGAACGTTTGGGCCTCCTCTAGATAACATTGCCATTTCATGAGGCATTGCAAAATAGCTACCAATTCCTTACCATGTATGGGGTACCTTTGTTTGCTGTCAGTTAGCTTTTTTGACTTGTACGCCACAGGGAGGAAGTCATTTTCTGCCATCTGGATACAGAGTACTTCTCCTATGGCGTAGTCAGATTTATTGGTTTCTAGTCCATATATTCCCTTGCAATTTGGATATTAGAGGATAGGGGCGGTGACCATATGTTCTTTTAATTGACAGAAGTGCTGATCTTGTAGTGGCATCCAGAAAAACTTGGTTGTTTTGCCTATAATAGCTGATAGGGGGCTGTTAGGGCATCCCAGTCAGGGATGAACCTTCTTAAATAGGCCACCATTACAAGGAATGTGCAGAGTTCACTCTTATTTCTTGGGGCTGGCATTTCTAGTTATGGCATGTTCTTGTCTGGATCTGGTTTGATTGTGTCCTTGCTGATAATATGACCGAGGAATGGAAGTTCAGCCAAGAAGAAGTCACACTTTGATGGTTTGACAATGAGTTGATTTTCTTTGAGGATGAGGAGGATCAGGCAGAAGTCTTCCCAGTATTGTTTTAAGGGTTGGCTGTAGATGATTATGTTGTCCATGTAGATAATTGTCTGTTTCCTGATGTGTTTTTTGAAAACCTTGTTCATGAAATTCACAAAGATGCTGGGAGCTTTTGACATACCAAAATTGAGAACAACACATTCAAAGGAATTGTACTTGGTTCTGAACGCGGTCTTTGGGATATCTTCAGGCTTCACAGAAATTTGGTGATAGCCTGCTGTTAGGTCAATTTTTGTGATGATTTGGGACCCCCCAGGACGTCAAAAAGGTTATCAATCAGGGTCAGGGGATACCTGTTCTTAATTGTGACCTTTATGAGCGCCCTAAAGTCTGTGACTAGCCAAAGTTATCTGTCTTTCTTTGCTACAAAGAAGACAGCAGTACCAAAAGGCAATTTTGCAAGTTGAATGAGACCTCTTTTGAGGGCTTTGTCCAGATAAGCTTTCAAAGCATTCTCTTCTCAGAGTGTGAGGCAATAGATAGGATGTGCCTTTGGTACACTTCCCTTGAGGTCAATTTTGTGTTGTATGCCACAATCAGGTGATAAACCTGGTAAGGCTTCTTGGAAGACAGAAGGAATTTAACTTACCAGCTGGTCTTAGATGTAGTCTTTCTCACATCTAGTTTCTGTATTTTTAAAGTGGATAACCTCATACATAAAGGTGTTCCAATTGATTTTTCTTGGATCAGTTTCCTCTTCTATTTTCATGATTTTCACAAACAAGTGGTCTCTCATAAGTGTGTTGAGATGAATTAGGTAGATATGGTGGTGCAACACGCCTTGTTGTATGGTAAGGGTAGCGCTATCCCAGTCAATATGGGGTTTTATATTTCTAATCCAGTCTAGGCCAAGTATAACATCATATTTGGGGATTGTTATGATAGGGCTACTAAGATTAGTTTGTATGTCTCTAATTTGAGCGCAGAAAGGCTTTTCTTTCTTGGTGACTGGTGTACTCCTATTATCTGCCATGATAACTCTTTTGACATGGCTTAAGGCTGTAGGTAGTTTCATGAGGTAGGCAATTTTCTTGTCAAACAGGCACTGGTCTACTCCAGTGTCAAATAGTGCTGTGCCCTGATATCTTCAAAAGCAGAAATGATAAGTGAGAGTTTATTTCCAGTTTGGGCAGCAAACAGTAGAGGGTTGCTAGAGGATACTTGGATCATGGTGATTGAATTCACGTCTTAGTCCCTGTGCATTTCTTTTAAAGTGAGGGAGGGCGGCTTGCCTAAGAACTCCCCTGAGCTTTTCCCTCCTTTTTGGTGTCTTCAGTGCTTGCATGGTTAGCTTGTGCAGTGCAATTACCTTTGCAAGGATGGATATTGTTAGTCCAGTTGTTCTGTTTATTAGGGCAATGGTCCTTTTTGGCTGTAGGACTCTCCTTGTGTTTGTTTGTTGTGTGTAAGTTGTCAGACTTTTGAGCTGTGAATTTTCCTTCCAATAAAAAATCTTTGAGATTCTTAAAGCAGGTCATGTTAAACTGACATCTAATGTGTGTGGGAAGGCCATTTTAGAAGTCTAGACATGGCCCAGGTTCATCAAAATTGATGGTGTTGGATGCACGGTCATGTAGTCCTTCATATGCTGCAATGTATTCTTTGATGGTTCCTGTCATTTTGAAGGTTCTGAGTTATATCATGATCACCACGTTGGATTCTTTCATTGAGAACTTTTTGAGGAAGGAGGCTTTGAAAATTTACCAGTTCTCATTTTGATCAGGGTGCTGTTTGGCCCACTTGCTTACAAAAAGTGAGATGGTTCCTGTAGTGAAACCCATTGCCAGTCAGTTGCTCTAATCTTGATTATTGTAGAGTACTTCCTGATTGTAAGAGATCCTGATTGCTTTTCAAATGAGGAAGTCATTCAAGATGCTCAAGATACCAACTAGCTTTCAGATTAACCAACAATACCAACTAGCTTCCAAGTTGCCCAAAGTCACTGACTTGGTTCTGGATTGAAAGTCACACCGTCTAGGCGTTAAATCTATCAACCAATTAGTTAACCAACTGTGGTTATCAATTGACTTCCCCATCCTTGAGTCTCTTGCAACCCCCTTGTGCCGCTGGGCTGTTCACATCTTTCTCTGATTGCTGTGTTAATCCCAAGTTGTTCAAAATTTCTTTTTTTCTTTCTCAAACCCCATGTAATGACCAACTTACCTTGAGTTATCAAGTAAGTTGTAGTGTATAAACCCTTCTCCTTTTCTCAATAAATATATACATTTACGCTCCCTTATATTAGCTACACCATTGAATATTCTTTGAGTGTATAATTTGAGGATCACAAAGGCTAGTATCCTCTTACCAACTACATTGCCAATTGGCTTGATTAGAAGTCACTACTTGAGGATTTGCTTTAGAGTAGTTGCTGTTGCCACTACTCCAAACCCTTTGTTGTTCTTCTGTTCCAATCACCTTTGTACTACCAAATACCTGTCTGGTTTCTGACTGGTACAGTACTCAGTTAATCAACCAACACCTAGATCTGTCTCCTATCCCACCATCCATTTCCTAGTATGTCAACCAACCAACTATCCTCACTTAAAGTAGCAAGAGCACCACATCTTGGTGCTCACTACAGGGGTTTTAGCCAATTCCTGCTAACCTCTTATTGACGCCTACAAAGCTCTGACAAGGGAAAAATCTATACAACATGGTTAATACCAGATCCTCTGGAGCGTTTCTCCTGCCCTTGAATGACAATATCCAGTGTGTGGGTTGTTCTAATAGAACAGGCTCTCCAGCCAACACTATATAAGCACCATCCCACACAAGCACAACCAATCCAGGATCATTCAGCAGTATCCACCCCAAAGGGTGAGCCAGTTTCTGGCCGGAAGACCCACCTCCCAACCCTCAACTACTACCACTAACAACCCCACCAGATCAGCTCAGTATCCATTGGGAATTGTACTACAGTCAATTGGACTAACTGAGAGACCACAACCCTGAGCAAGGTACTGAACAACCCTAATAACCGCCCAAGCCCATTAGAGCAACTTTGCTCTATGGAGATTAAAATGGTACAACCAACCCCAATTCCTCCCCTGGGACTCTGGGAACCCCCTAGTTAACCAGTGAGAAAGTCAGTTTCAACCTTCAGAGCTTTCATTTTTCTCCCTCTGGAGTTGATCAGACTCTTTACTGTTGGCCTTCTGCGCCCATCTATCCTGTCTCTAATAGTCCTAGTCTCCAGTCATTCCTTATTGTTCCTTCCATTAGGAAGGCCAATACTGATCCATATCTCCCTCCTGACACAGTGGCAGAGACCACTAATACCAAGAAATATCTGCATGAGATCAAAAAAATGATTGAACATAACAATGGAGCCCTCCCTTGTTTGAAAGTAGACAGTTTGGATAGACTGACCACATACATAACTAAGGTTGGTCATCCAAAACTCATGGATGCTGTGAATAAACTCAAACTGATCAATGTCAGCCTCTGAGAACTAAACAACTGACACAAAGACCTCCAACAGTTGGCCGCTATTAGCTTTGATTGCCAAGGTGAATGAAAAAATACCACTAACCAGTAACTTGAAGAGTCTGAAACTTGTACCAGAGAAACTTGTCCACTTAGAAGGAATAACCCAAGAGTCAAATATCTTTGTGGACACCCAGTTCACTCCCCTACGCAACCTTACTATTGCTTTGGCTGCCAACTTGGACTTGTCCACAGTTCACCTCAAAGCCCAAGGAATGACCCTCACTAACCACCATTGACATATCCAAGAACTGAAGGAACAAATGACCCAACTGTCTTGAGTGACCTCTGCGCAAAGTGCTGTCCAGCAACAGCAGAATACAGCAATCACCCATGTGGACACTGAGGTAACAAGACAATTTAATGAAAATTGCAACCAGATTGAAGAAGTCCAGTGCCAATGTACCAAGGACTTAGTCACCACTACTGCCGCGGTAGTGGAACAACTCACTACCTGTAATCAAGGAATACAACAAGCTCATACTGCCAACCAAGATTTAAATGAAAAATGGGTGGTTTTACAGCCCAATTGGCCAACACAACTACCCTTTTTCAACAACTAAGGACAAGTATTAGAAGAACTAAGAGCAGCCACACTACTCTTGAAGAACACTTTAACTGACTTGCCATTGGGGATCCAACCACCCACAATCCCACCATAACTGGTAATATTCTTAATCACAGTTGAGCTGGCCCTGCCCTTCCTCCTCATTATATTCCTCCTGACATAGCCACTGGACCAAATGCTATACCAATTGGGATTACAGCCACCTGAAGCTGCCACTGTTGCCAGAGAAGCCCCAAGAGCCACCAACGCCAGCCCTGTTGTAGACAATACTAGCCCCACTTCTCCAATAGTAGTAGTTCTAGCTCCAAATCTGGTTCTGAGGATAAGTCAACAATCTCATCTTCTACCTATCAGCAAGGAGTGCACCATGAATCCAGTTTAAGAAGAACTAAGCCAAACAGTCTCTTAAAACCATCTTCTCAATGGACAGCCACACTGACATCCACATGTGACTGAAAACCTTTGAGAAGGCCAACAAAGGACTAGGATCTTGAGAGATGGGTCTAGCCTGTATCTGTATGCTAGATGAAGAAGTACTAGCTGACATCTCTCAGCATCTTCCCAGAAACTACAAATACAAGGATGTAAAAAGACCCTCCTTAAAGTCTTCAATTCAGAAGCAAGAGACAAAATTGATATGGATAACTTCCTAGTCCTAAAATTAAAAACTTTGAAGATTTCCCCCATGAATTCTGATCCATGGTAAATCAGTTGCAGATACGAACCTCATCAGCCCCAACAACTGTCAATGCGCCCTCAGACATGCTTTGTTGCCATACAAGGATCTTTGACTTTAGTTTTCTGGTCAGATAAATAGCCTTCATGACATCAATTCAATTGTAGAGCAAGTCTTTACCCTAGGACAGCTTAAAACTCAGATAATCAACTCAAGCAAAGGGACCAACAGGTTTACGCCACTCCAGAACCAACCCCAACTCCTGTCTATCAACCTTTGTCTTCCTAACAGAGCTATTTCAAGGCCCAGTCAACTCCATACCATATTCAACCCAACTACACAGGTTGCAGAATATGCAAAGAGAAGAAAAATATGCAAAAGGATTGCCCCAACTTTGCTGTGTCAAGAAAGTACAGGAGATGTTTAGAAGCCAAACCCAGGGTTGACCTGGAGTTCACATAGTTTCTACTGAGGACACAGTCCACATAAAAGACTATTTTTATTCCAACAAGGAGTAAAAAATAGGTGATGGACTCAGGGAGTCCCCATCACCTCTACCTAAATCTCCCCCAATAACCTAGCTGGTATTTTTGCTGTTTTATCAAATCCAATCAACAAAAAATTAGTACAGGCCCAACGACTGGAAAAAAACACCTTAATAGAATCTCTTAATTACAGCATCACCAACCCAACCTTCTGTCTCTATCTGTCCCAGCCTGTACCTGACCCGCTTTTGACCAACTCTGATAGCAACTGCAAAGACATCACCTCATACACTGACAGTTCTTTTGTCAATTTATCTTATCCCATCCCAATGAAGACCTTTTTGAAAGCCCTACCTATGTTTAAGGATATCTTGGATGCTCTACAAGAGCATCTAAAAAGCGACCTCATATGTAATATCACTAATAATACTATCAATCCAACAAAAAACATGTACATGGATTCAACTCAAGGTTTTTGACACTCCTATTTGTGCTGTTGTCAACACGGGAGCACCAACAACAATAGTATCCTCCCAACTGGTATCTAAGCTTCAATTCAAGCCTGACTTGGTTTAAAACAAAAGCTTTTCCACCACAGAGGATCAACAAACCATTGCAGAAGGTGCCTATAGTAGTATTCCGCTGATATTTGGTGAACTAGTCCTAACAAAAAGTGCTGCTGTGCTACAATCCACCAGCTATGACATGCTAATAGGTACCAACCTGCTACAACAATATGACTCCATAATAGCCATGGGTGTTGGAACAATAACCCTCATGGGATATTCTGTTCCTTTATTGTTTAACAATAATCAAACATCATGCATGGTTTCTCAAAGGAAAACTGACAGACACCATACCCTAATCAAGTACCCACATGGTGTTATGGGGATTCCCTATTGGCTTGCCAACCCACATACCAAGACTCTTCAGTCCCATGCTAATTTGGCTACAGGCATCAAATTAAAGTTTAAGCATTCTATGATAATAGAGCCTTTCACACAAGTAGTTGTTAGCACAGGTATAATGTTTGACGTCCATCCAAAAATGCCTCTCAATTTGTATAGCCTTCCTCACCCTTTGCTGGTTGAACCAATTGCAGCCCCAGGATTCCTTGATTAAGCTGACTATTCAAAGCTTAAGGTGTTATTGACTAACCTTTCACCAAAGAAGATTGTTGTCCAGAGACATCAACCAATTGTCTACGTTAAGATTGAGCCAACTGCAGACATCAATTATGTCTATTACATAGGAAAATTATTGGAATTAGGGATTTCAAAGATGCCTCTTACTCATACTTACTCATTACTAGATGCCATTCCACGCTAAGAGATGTCTGGTCTTTCTGAGGGGGGAGATTTCCAAGTTTAAAAAACTTTTAGATGAGTTCAAAGACATCTTTGCAACATCCAATTTCGACTTAGGCTGTGCAAAAGAAGTTGAGCACAAAAAATGTTGGTGATTCAGCTCCTATCTACCAAAAATCATATTGCCAATCACCTAAGGACAACACAGTAATTGGTGAAGAAGTTCAACAACTATTAAGTGGTAGTCTATTGAAACCGTCAAGTAGTCCTTGGGCTTCTCCTCTTTTGCTAGTTAAAAAGAAAGATGGCACAAACCAAGTTGTTATTGATTATCAACAGTTAAACCAGATCACTAAAAAAGACAAGTACCCACTGCCACACATTGACAAAACACTAGACCAAATAGGCGGTGCACGCTACTTCTCAGCAATAGACTTGGTCTCTTTAATGGCAAGTAAAAATGGCTGAAGAAGATCAAGAAAAATGTGCCCTAATCACAGCAGCAGGGTTATATCAACCAACTAAGATACCTCAAGGGCTAGAAAATGCACCAGCTACCTTCCAACAACTCATGGATAGCACATTTGCCAACCTTAAACTAAGTTGTGTTCTCATCTACTTGAACAACATAAACATTTTCTCTAAGACATTTGATATACATCTTAGCCACTTGAAGGAAGTCTTCATAAGGCTTCAGAATAAAAGTTTTAAACTCAAACATTCTAAGTATCTTTCTTTAAAAAGCATTTGATATTTTTGGGTTGCAAAATTTCTAGCAAATGAATCAGACCAATCCTAGCCAAGACGTTGGCCATAGCCCAGAGCCTTCCCCAAACAACATAAAAGGAGTTCAAGTAATCCTAGGTATGATACAATACTATTGCCAATTTATTCCCAACTTTGCTGAAACAGCTCAACCACTCTTTCACCTGCTGAAGACTTCCACCAATTTCAACTGGACAAAAGAGTGTGAAGAAGCATTTAAAACCTTGAAAGACGTTCTGATAACTAATCCTCTGTTAGTGCACCCAGATTATTCCAAGCCCTTTGCTCTGCATACCAACACTTCAAATGTTGCAATTGGTGCAGTGCTTTTAAACTAAAATCAAAGGTAAGGAACATACATTTGCTTATTTATCAAGAACTCTTAACAAGCATGAACAAAATTACAGCACTACTGAGCGTGAATGCCTAGCAGTTCTATATGCTACCAAAGAGTGTTGTCCCTATGTCCATGGAGCACACTTTACAGTAGTCACCAACCACTTGAGCCTATAATGGCTAAGAAAGATGAAAGATCCAGAAGGAAGATTAGCAAGATGGGCTGCCAAGTTGCAAAACTTTGACTCTGACATTATCCACTGACCAGGAATCAAACATGAAAATGCTGATGCCCTATCAAGACTACCAATTGTTGCTGCTTTAGGAGAGGACCTTGATAGTCTATATGAGTTGATCAGAAAACCAGACCAATTAAGTTCTTTAGAAGACAAAGTTAAAAGGATGCCTTAACAACTGAGTCAACATACAGTTATAAAAGATGGAAACCACTTAAAGAATTATAAGGGTACTATGCTTCCCTATATCTGTCCCTCCAACTGACTTTCCTGCCTTGATGATTTCCACCAACAATTAGGCCATGCAGGGATACAGCAAATGATGAAAACAATGTCAGAATATGTCTATTGGGAAAATATGACAACTGAAATTACAGAATATATTAACAAATGTCTCCATTGTCAGATTTAGAGAAAAACCCAGCCAACACTCTTATCAATTTTTCTGTCTGGATACGCTTTCATGACAGTGTCAATTGATATTGTCGGACCACTCCCTATCACTGGCCCCGGAAAATTGAAGTACATCATAGTTGCTATAGATCATTAACTAAGTGGGTCAAAGTCCAACATTTTGCTTCTGCTAACTCTCTACAGACTGTTAAGTTTGTACTCCAAGAGATCATTGCACGGCATGTTTGTCCTGCTACAATCTTAACCAACAATGGAACCAACTTTGTCAAAGTTATCTTACCACAATTACATGATCTAATGGTAATCCAGAGTACTTTTTCAGCGCCTTATCAACCTGAGACAAATGTAGCTGTTAAGAGAGTTAATGGAATACTAGTTAGAATATTGAAAAACTAGCACATGATTGGCCTTCTTCATGGGATATACACCTGGGTGCAGCCATCATGGCCTACCAATTTATGTACATTCCAGGACTGGTGTAAGCCCATTTAAAATAACATATGATCAACAACCTGGTTGTGGTGATCCACATGTTTGGTGATTTGCAGGCGGGGCTTATGTTGGCCAAGTGGAAGTTTAGTGACTATTGTTTAAGAAAGCTGGCTGAAGGATCAGAAGATGATGGTGAAGAACTGATGGTCCAGAGAAATGAGCCAAGATTTTGCCAAATTGATTTGCTGAAGTGAGAAGATGTAGAATGGTTTGCCTTGGTTTAGTAGTAAAATAAAGAAGTAATGTGGATAGAAGTGTGGATAAGATATTTATTTATTAAGTTCCTAGGATAGATGAAGGTATGTTGCTATGAGAGCTGGATACAAAGTTGTTTTGGTGGGATGTTTTCCTTGGATTTTACAATATTTGTAAATATATGGGGAAAACGTTGAAGAATTCCAAAAAGAACAGTTTAAATAGCATTCTACTATTTAAATTGGTTCAGGCTGAGCGCAGGGAAGACTGGTGCCGGAATAATGGACCTGTTAACGCTTTGGCACGAAAAGAGTTGTCACTTTGAGTGGTTTGAGCTGTGGAAATTTTTTTTCTTAGTTAGATCCCGGTGGAACTTCAGAAATGGTCTTTTTCTGCGCTCTGAATTCATTGGTTGAGTTCTGGAAGGTTTACTGATGGAAATGATTGGTTGGAAGCCAAAAGCTTAAAATATAAGCAAGGAAATAGTTATTAATACTTTAAGCTTTTGAGAAAGTAAGTATGTAAGCTTAAGTTATTATAGAAAAAAGTGAGCGGCAATGGTTTAAGCTTATGAAGAAAGCCATTTTGAAGGCGGAACTGTTGGGAAAAGAACACTTAATAAGAAGGTGGCTGGCTGGAAAGTTACAGGGTCTTTTGACGGTCTTTTTGGAGGTTGTTCCAGGTCTTTGAGAGGACACTTCTGGGTCTCTTGAGTTTCTGCCAAGAGGTTTTGGAAGCCTTTTGATCACCAGCAGGAGCTTGGTTAGAGCTGAAGCCCAAGATAACGGAGCAGGAACCCCAAGAATAAGGAGCGGGTTCCTAAGCGCGGCGCAGAAGTTTGATTCCAAGGAGCCAGAGTCCACATCTGAGGAGCAGGAGTTCAAGTCTAAGGGGCAGACGTCCAAGTCTTAGGTTCAGGAGTCCAAGACCAAGTAAAAGGAGTCCAAGATGTTGTTGGAGGACTCCAAGTATTGGAAAATCCATTTTGTTTCCTGACCCCCCGGGCCGTATACCAGAAGGTTTCTAAGGGGATCTTCCTTCTGAGAGTAAATAAAAGCCCATTTCAACCCCTATACATATTTCTGAGATATTTTCCCTTTACTAGAGAATGACAACCCCTTCCAGCCGGTCCCTGGCTACAATCCAGGACACACTTGGGGACTGGCAGACAGGAACCCCACACTGGTCTTCCTATGCACTTGGTACCATTGAACACCAACTGTAGTGAATCTATATATTCCCAACAACTGAATATCTTGACCAAACAGATAATGAAGACTCAGTATCAAGCGTTCAACAGTCTAAAGGAATATTGAGTTAAGAGTTACTCACAAGATCAAGTGAGCCTACCAGCCCTCCCAAAGTTTCAAGTTGGTGACCAAGTTCTTATGTACCAACAAAAACTTCACAAGCCACAGAACAAGCTAGACAGCTTATGGATCAACCCATGTGAAGTCATTGCCAAAGTAGGCTATGATGTCTACAATCTTAAGGATTTAACTTCTGGATAACTCATTAATTGTGTCCATGCTAAATTCCTGAAGGAATTTCCAGTCAACTCTCCAAGACTGACTGTACCTCTAGCTAAGGTCTAGTGTTTGCCCTTCCCTTATCTAGTTTTTATTACCTCTAGTTTTATCTATACCATACCCTTGAAACTATTTTTAAGGATGAATATCAAAGAAAAAATATAAAAAATTGAAGAGAGAGAAGAGCTTTATTGCAACATTGTGTCATTTGAGGGAAACAGCAAACCCAAGAGAACAGAGCACCTCCCAAAGATGGTGCATGACCAACACAGCCTTATTGACAACATCGGCTTCCAAAAGACTACTGGAACCAACCTTACAAAAATTCAAGAAATCAGGGAGCTCAACTTGATCTAAAAGCGCCACACCAAAGTTGGAACCAAAGAGCCCCAATATTAGAAGCTCAAGACTGGCAAGAAATTCTGATTGAGGGCCATTGGCTAACCAGCTGTTCAGGAACTCTGTAAGTTGCTCTTTTGTTATATCAGGGACCTCCTCTGCCAACAAGTCCTTTTTGTGGGTTACTTTGAATAATATCTCCAAAGTAAGAAGGTACAGAAAGCCCATCAACTGCCCATAAGAGAAGTTGTTCTCTTGGGACAATGTTATGACAAATAGCTATCTGTATTTGGCAGGACAACGCTTCCCTACTCTATTTTGGAGAGAGATTGCCTGTGGAGCCATATAGTACTCACCAGGAAAGGCCCAACTAAGAGCAATAGGACAACAAATTGCCAGGATTCTCTCCTGTTCTCCTGACTACACTCTAAATTGGTTGCTTGCTGGAGAAATCAATCAAGCTCTACTTCAAACAACTGTTGTTCAACTGATAAGGCAATATTTTCCATACAACACAGAAGAGGAATGGGCGTCTTGCCATCAGAAAAATTGACCTTGAAGACCTCAAAAGTTCTTTCCAGGATGCTCCAAGCCAAAGAAAGTTACTATCAAAATCCATAGGTATTGTGTACCCCATGTTGGTATCCTAGGAAAGGTTAAAAAAATAATTAGTCTCTGTTGTTACCTCAGGGATTGGTTTGATTGTACTTAGGTTTAAAGCTTTGGTACGTTTCTTGGAAGTTCTTCCATCCATCCTCTTCTTGAATGTTGACACCTCTTTCTGGATCTTCTGAAGGGTCTCCTCAGTGGAGTCCTGGTGATCAGTAGGCTTTTCCCCCCTTTTTTAGTGGTGGATATCACTGATTTTTGCAAAATAATACAAAGTTTCTTCTTGGCTTGTTCCAATGTTTCCTGCTGTTCCTCAACGTTGGTAGCTTTTTGGTAGTTACTAGAGGTACTATCCAATTGTGTTTGTTGGCTGCTACTAGCAATTGAGGTGATCTGCTATCATAAACGCTCCAATTTCTCCTTTCCTTGGTCTAGTTGTCCAGCATATTGGACACTTTGATCAAACCCTTGGTTATTGTCTTGTTCTCCTCCACCACAGCTGATTGCTTGACAACTGAATCTGCAACAAGCTTCTTGATGTCCTCCATTTTTGCTGATTATGCTATATGAATTTCTACATTTATAGTCTATTCATGTGGGGGGATGTGTGGTAAAACCCATCACCAGTTGGTTGTTCTAATCTTATTTATTATTGAATACTTCCTGATTATAAGAGATCCTGATTGCCTTTTAAATGAGGAAGTCATTCTGGATGCTCAAGATACCAACTAGCTTTCAGATTAACCAACAATACCAACTAGCTTCCAAGTTGCCCAAAGTCACTGACTTGGTTCTGGATTGAAAGTCACACCGTCTAGGCGTTAAATCTATCAACCAATTAGTTAACCAACTGTGGTTATCAATTGACTTCACCATTCTTGAGTCTCTTGCAACCCCCTTGTGCCGCTGGGCTGTTCACATCTTCCCCTGATTGCTGTGTTGATTCCCAGTTGTTCAAAATTCATAATAACCCTTTCTCAAACCCCATGTAATGACCAACTTACCTTGAGTTATCAAGTAAGTTGTAGTGTATAAACCCTTCTCCTTTTCTCAATAAATATATACGTTTACGCCCCCTTATATTAGCTACACCATTGAATATTCTTTGAGTGTATAATTTGAGGATCACAAAGGCTAGTCTCCTCTTACCAACTACATTGCCAATTGGCTTGACTTGAACTCACTACTTGAGGATTTGCTTTAGAGCAGTTGCTGTTGCCACTACTCTAAACCCTTTGTTGTTCTTCTGGTCCAATCACCTTTGTACTACCAAATACCTGTCTGGTTTCTGACTGGTACAGTACCAGTTAATCAACTAACCCCTAGATCAGTCTCCTATCCCACCATCTATTTCCTAGTCTGTCAACCAACCAACTATCCTCACTTACAGTAGCAAGAGAACCACAGTTCCTGTGATACAAAAGGCAACTTTCCTGGCCCAGAGTCTCTGGGGGTAGCCCACTTTTGTAAACTTTCTTTGGATGCTGTTAATCCAGAGGTTGGCGTTTTTCATGGCTTTTCCTGCAAACATCCCAATTTCTGCTGAGCCCAGATGTTGAAATACAATGTTAGGTATCTCATGTGGCCGCAGACTTGTAGCAGTTAGAGACAGGTTCAGGAGTTTCCAAGCGTGGAGAATACTATACTGTTTGGTGGGGATGAGGACATTGTTGAAGATGGTGAAAACTATAGGGACGTCTTGTCCTTATTTGTAATCTCTTCAGCCTGCAGGAGGGCCATTTGTTGGATCCTTATTTTTAGAAAAATTCCTTAAAGTTGAGTAGGTGTTGATGGCCTACCTGTGCTACCACTGTCAAGGATATTTTTCTAAGAAGTATAATAAATGAGAAGAAAAGGAAAGGTTTAAGAAGATAATAGTAATTTATTGGATATGAATATAGCTTAATATATAGTATCACAACAAGCCACACGTTGTCCATGTATGTCATGGAGGTCAAGGGGTTTATATGAGTAATGTTCCTCTTGAGTCACAAGGCTTAATCAAGTTATGTTTTGCTTAAGATCTGGATTATTTGAACCAGGTAATAGATGGTCAAATTATAGTGGCACCACTGACTTAATGGTTGATTAATGAGCCATTCAGTGACTCATTCAGTGAGTTACTTGGGGTGTTAATTCCCTAAGAGGAATTAAACAAAGTTGTTGTAACAACTGTCCCACTCATACCTGTGGCAAGTGATCCTACTGTATGTGTTATGTTTTGTGATAATACTAAGCAATATATATTTTAACTCCATATCTTCAATAAAATCTAGGTTATAACACATTTTTGCCTTTGTGTCTTCAAGTACTTTGGCACCTCTCTCTAGCCATAACTAGTAGAGTTTTATTATTCAGGGCCACAAGGTAATTGCTTCATCTTCCCTGCCAACTAACCAAGGCTTAGTACCAATCCAATCTTAAGGTTAGGATTTCCTGTTGTGTGTCTGTGTGGCACCTCAGAACAAAGCACCAAGCACACAGAAAAATGCACAAATATGGAATATGCTGCACAAAACAGCAACTGCTTCCCCAATAACAAGTGCCAAAAAACCAACCACAACAACACCAACTCCAATAAAATCAATGACAATTGCAGCCAGAGCACAAACCGCTTCTTTCCCAAGAAAGAGGACACCGCTAAAATAAATAATGCTGAAACAGAAACCCACTATGAATCTGACCCCACATTATCTGACCTCAAAGGTCTTAAAACAGAAGAACAGGGAAAAGAGGAGGAGGAACAGGATTAAGTGTCCCTGTCTCCCCCCAAAATCAACAAGAAATTGTACCAAGGTACAAACTTTGATGCTTGCATCTCACATGTCCCACAATCTTCTATCTTTGTGAATTTAAAAAATTAAATATTGCTCACAACTTCTTGTCTAACCATGTACTTATAAATCACATATACTCCAAATTTTATTTGACTTTGGTGATTAACACACCACAGTAAGAAAAAATTTGTAATCAAGTAAAAATTACCAGTTGTCAAATCCAACTTCAAATATGCCAGAATGGCAGACAAATCAAAAGTTCTACTTGAAGGCAAAACAACTCCCTTCATAATTGACCTCCAAGGCAAAAAAAGGCCATAAAAAGACTTAACATAACCAACAAAAATTACAACATTGTAGTAGGCATGGACTGGTTCACTAGAGTAAATCACAGTGTATTTTAGGAAACAAATACTATAACCATTAAATGCAACAGAGTCCTTTTCAAAATCCTAAAAAAAACCCAACAACCTCATTCTAAGAGACACAGTACTTGTTCAAATCATAAATCAGGACGGCTCAGAATGTATGATCAAAGAAAGTGCACTCCATATAATGTGGTACACCAAATTCAATAATATGCAAACAACCAAAATTCAATCCCCAGAGCTTGCAACACTCATAAATTAATACGCTCACGTATTCAAGGAAGAGCTAACATACCTACCCCCAAACAGGAAGTCAAACATAATATTGATCTATATAAGGCCATAACCAAACCTGCACCTTTCTACATACTCTCCCCCATGGATACACAAACCTCAAAACCTATATTGAGGAAAACCTATCCAAAGGTTTCATTTGCCCATCAGAATCACTTATGGGGCAGCAGTTTTCTTTGTAAAGAAAAAATAAAGGCTTACTCTTTCTGTTAATAGACTACAGAGCTCTCAATACAAGCACAATGATGAATAAATATCCTCTTCTACTCATGGAGAATATGTTTTTAAGACTCTTAGGAGCAGAATTCTTCTCTAAAATTGACCTCACCTCAGGCCACAACCAAGTAGAATTAAAAGAAAAGGACATGCTAAAAACTTCATTTTGTATGCAATTTGGATCCTTTAGATGTAGAGTAATTAACTTTGGGATGTCATCTTTCTTACTCAGCTTAACTCCAATTTCTGGAGCTTAATTTGTAATTTCATTTACAGAAACCACCAGATAATCAGAAAGGTACCCAATCCAAACCCAATGCAAAGGCAAAAGCCCACCCAAGCTCCTGCTTGGAGTGGTAGTTGAGTGCCAGCAAGTTTTAGAAAACCACCTGACAAGTGCTTACATCCTCCTGCAAGACGCCCACCTGATCTAAGCTCAAAAAATAAATTTATACCCCCCAAGGATTTGGCCAGCCACCTTGCTAAAATCAACCTAATCTCTCAAAACAAAATGAACTGCCCCAAATCTATGGTGAGCATGGGATCATGGTAGAATATTGGAATCTCTTCCCTTACTACAACACTGAGATACTTGAGGCATGTGCACCCATTTATCAGATAGCAGGATATGTTGATATCCACCCTTACAAAGGGTATATTGATTTTAGATTCACTTCTGTAGATAAAGCTGATACAGCAGTAGCAATAACAGTACATTAAAAATCCCCATTAATACCCACAACCCGGACCAGCTATCACAAAAACTCACTTACAGTGATTTGCTTTACTGGTCTCACAACCAATCTCCCTAAAGAGATCTTTATTGTGAGTTAATACTTGGTCTTTTGTCATATGGCATGTAACTAACTATTATATTTGATGTCCCAAACAGTGTGAATCACTTCACAGGATCCAGCGCCTCTGCAACTGTGATCCCTTCTGAAGACATCTCTCCTGCAATTATTCCACCTAGAGCATTGATAAAACCTGCAACACTTGATGTATTACGTTAAATTTGATGGTATGTGTAGCCTCTGCATCCTGTGCTAAGCTGGATCATAATCAGAAAGCCTGTCCTCTCTTAAAGTCAGCTACTTCTTTAAACCAGCGCCTATGTGCCTCTTATCCAGTGTGGAGATCTTTGATTCCACCTGGCACAACAATAAACAATGTTCATCAAACCATTGCAGTTAATGGTCTCTACTAATCAGAAGCCACTAGCACTCTGAATGAAGGACATTTGGAACATCAAATGTAAGTAAGCTCATTAATTCATGCTTAGCTCTGCATAACCAACTGGATTTGGCTCATAATAAACAGGGCCATCCAACCACTAATAATATGAGTATTCAGTTCAAAGATTGCTCCAGCACCACTCAGGGAGCCAATCATGAGCCCAGAAATCATCAGTTCAATCCAGAGCTTTCAAAAGCAAATAGTTCAAGCATAATGCAACATAGCCCACTCAACTTTAAGCAGAATGACAAATGACTGGATATCAGACAAACCAGTCATGTACCACTCCCCAAATTGAGTTTTCCACAGAAAATTCATTTAGAGCCTTGAAATATATACCAGGATAATAATAACATCCTAGAAATATTAGTAGACCCAGTACCACTGCTAATTGATTTGAAGACAGAGCTCTTAATGAGAAAGAAAGTTCAGAAATAAAAATCAGTTCAAGCTCTACACTAATAGTAAAAAATTGCTTCAAAAATAAAAAATCAATGCCTCCTCAATAACTAGAAATGTGACAGTTCACATGGAAGTGGTTGCACAGGCAAGGGCTTATTTGGACACAATAAAGACTCTATGCTGATAGTTGGTGTTGTATAGTGGTTTTGGGTCAGGTAAAGGCCTAGTAGGTAACATAGGCTACTAGGGAAGGTAAGACTTACCTATTAGGTAACATTGGCTACTAGGGAAGGATGTCTCCACCTGGTAGGTAACATTTGATACTATGGAAGGGATGAACTGAGGTATCACCCTGATTCCTTGTGCAGTTACAGGAGGTCTGTGAGTAAGCACCTTACCTAACAGATTAGTAGGGTGTCTTCATCTGTGTATCCATGGAGGCTTTGGGGAGGTCCTGAAGCTACAATGAGGGCATGGATATGCTCAGGGGTGTTGACAGAGTAGTTGCCTGGGAAAGCAGCTGCAGAACTTGATAATGATCAGGTCTCTAGGAAGTAAAGTTGATTAATTTTCAACTGAAAGCTCAGAATTAACTAGCTGAGTGAGTAAAGACAACTGCACAGACACAAGGATTGTCTGTGGTTGAATGGGTCAAGTGGAGATCATTTGCAGGAGCCCATTAAAACGCCAGTAGTCTTGTAAACTTATTGCCTGAGTCTGAGGTGTTAGTAATGGGGACTGACAATGGAACCACAGTGGTTCATGGGGCAGGATCAACAGTGAAGACTAGTAAGACGGACTGTACAATCACAGTGAAGACTAGTTGAGGGACTGGAAGATCATTGTGAGGGTTAGAACCAAGATGATTCATTGTGAGGATTGAAACTAGGTGGTTCATGGTGAGGACTGGTTGATTGCTGACTGGAAAGGACTGATTGCAGACTAGAATGGAATGATTGCTGACTGGAAAGGACTGATTGCTAGACTGGAAAGGACTTTTTGATGGATAAGAAATGACTAGCTGAAGGACTGGAAGATCATGGTTCAGGACTAGCTGAGATGAATAAAGAAGCTAGAATGCTGGTTTTGGATCCTTGAAAGAGAAAATGATAAGAAAAAAGCAGTTAAGGAATTAATTAATGCTGTCTTAAGATATGATATAAAGATGGAATTAATTATCATATATATAAACAAAAGAGAAGAATGAATAATTTACATTGTTTTGAACTGTAAATTTATTCAGAGTTTATTGAGTAAAACAGAGCTGGAAATATTCTAGAAAAAGAACAGGGAAACTGTGAGAACAAAGGTTGGAATTTTACCAAAGTGATTAAATAAGGCAAAAAGCAAGCAACAGGCAAGTTTGAAGGGTTAAAATCTTTGATAAAATGCAGGGAAACTTGGAGAAATGCTGAAGAATTGAGGGTTTTAAAATCTCTTAAGTAAAACATAGGAAAATTGCTTGAGTTTTATTGGAGAAACGTGGCAGGAATTACGGCAAAACTGTTTGAAATGCAGAGCAGTTGTTTATCTAGAGCAAGACAGCACCAGGTTTGAACCATGGGCAAAAGCAAGTCAATTTTGGTGAAATAAGTGCCAAAACATTAAATCCAAATGTTTGATTGGCTTCAAGTCAAAGAATGTTTGATCAGTGTTTCAAGGGCTTTAACTAAAAAGTTAAAGCCTAAAAAATGAGGAAATGAAGCAGAAAATTTGGAGTTTTCATTGGCTGAAGTAAGATATGAAGTTTAATATATTTTAGAGAGAGAAAACCTGGATGTTTAAACTTTGTAAAGCAAGAGTTCTGAGAAAGAATCAGGATTGAAAAAAGGAGCTATAAAAGGGGAAGCTATCTGAGGCTTTTCAAGGACTGACACTAGTGGATTACAAAGGCCACACAAACTAAACAGAGGTCTTAAGCATAAGACAAAGGTGCATGAGCCCAATAAAAAGGAGCTGAAGCTAGAGATAAAGAGTTGAAGCAGAGTGTAGGAGCCCAAGACTCAGGAGAAGGAGTCTAAGACCAATTAAAAGAAGTCCAAGATATTGTTAAAGTACTTCAAGGTTTGGCAAATCCTTACTGTTTTATAGATCCTCAGGCAATATATCAGAAGGTTTCCAAGTGAATTTTCCTTTTGACCATGAATAAAAGCCTATTTTGACCTGTGCTCAAATTTCCAAGTGATAAAGATAACCCCCATGAGTGAATTTCCCCACATCTTTTACCCTGGCCAAGGGGAATAATATATCTATTACCAAAGTTGTAGAAGGGTTGCCACTAGTAAACCCTCTCAGCAAGAGTGGGAGAGGTTGACTAGACACCTTGAAATGAAGATAGTGGATTCAAATATATTGGGAATGAGTTTACTAGATTGCTGAAAGACTGATACAGGCCTACAGAAGGTTTAGCACCAGCTGAAGTGTCGTGAATTTTGGTATTAAGATATCTCACTATGATATGATTAGTACTATTTTGATCCATATATGCAATATCATTGATGCTATCAATTCGGGCTTAGCCAATATTTAGCCTATCAATATTATTGCACCATCACACTTTCCATGAAAACTACCCTAGAAAGACTTATTCTACTTTGATCCAATCTTCAGTACTTCCAGAGATACAGCAGTGTTTGTGATTTTATTACTGGATAATAATACATTGTTCCTCTTATCAAGCTCCAAACCAGTGCCTGCCTTGTTGAGCTCATATCTCTGAAACTAGGAACTCGAATCTTATTCTGAGACTTATCCAGTATCACCTGATCTCTGTAGATCCCTCACATGATATACTAGGTTCAATAGAACCTTTCCTGAATGTTCACATGACTGTTCATGTTGCCCTTTGTTCATCCTGAAGATGGAATGAGTGACTATATAATCCCCTCATTCCTTTTCTTAATAAATAAGCTTTGTTCATATATCCTTTATAAGTCCTCCTTTAATAGTCAACTAGTCCTAGGACAACAGGGTTAGGCTCTACCCCTACAGGGGTTCCTGTCTCATAGGCCTTGCGTAAGCCTGAAATTACAACATAAAGTAAAAGTGCATGGTGGGGATGCCATCCTGGTTATTGGAAAAGTATTGGAAGATTTTGCATTAATGTATGCTCAGTATAAACTTCAAACTAGTCACCTACCTCTACTGAGGAATGACAACCCCTTCCAGTTGGAATCTGGTTATGACCCATGATACTCTTTGGGGACTGGCAACCAGAAACCTCAGACCCCCTGTGTATTGTAAGATATGTTAGCAGGCAAGGGAGGAAGCTCGTTTGCAACACCCCATTGCCCCCTGCTTGTCATCAGGAACCTGTATTGAAGCTTGTAGAAGGTCTGGGAAGGTCTGCACAATCAACTTTTGTGTGAGGATAGTGCGGCAGGAGAGCAAGCAATTTTGATGGAGTCTTTTGATGTTTCCTTGGGCGTCTTCAAGTTGGTAGGTGTGAATGTCATAGACCACAGCTATTTTGAAGGGACCCAAGTGGTTGGGTTCCATTTTAGTGGAGTTGGGGTTGAGGGCATAGAAAGGTTCACCTATAGTGTATCTTGCCTTGAGATTTTTTGTCCCCCCAATTTGTTTGTGCTCAATGTATCAGGCTTTGGCATACCACTGACTCAGGGAGAGAGTAGTCAACAGGGGAAGTTTTCTGGGAACCATAGATTGTAATTTTCCTTGTTCTACCACTGTCAAGCTGTCAGGGGTCCAAAAAGCCAAGGTGCTGGGGCTGAACCTGGTGCCTCTTTTAATCCTTGCCTGTAATATAAGTAGGGCTGTAGACATGTGTTCAGTCCAAGCATTATTGGAATGCTCCTGCAAGAGCTTGGCAATCAGCTGGACCAGTGAACTATTTAACTGCTCTACATGCCTGTTAGCCTAGGAATGGTAGGGCTATGTGACTACCTGTTGGAGTGCGTTCTTGGCACAATATGCTTTCATGATGTGTCCTACAAGATCAGGCCCACCATCTGTGATAAGGCGCTTGGGGCAGGCAAAGATCTTATTGCCAATGAACCAAATGATGGTGATGGTAGTGTGGTTGGTGTTCATCCATGTCACTGGCCAGCAGTTAAAGTAGTTAATAGCTATGATGATGTTCTTCTTGTCTAGTTCATTCTCAGGCAGGGGCCACACAATGTCAGGAGTCCATTTTTAAAGGACTCCATGGCCTTAATTGGCAAGACTGACTTGGTAGGTGCAGGTTTAGATGTGTTATTTTTGCACAACACTCACATTGCAAGGAGTTTCAAAATGTCTTGGTACATATGGGACTGTCAAACCTTAAACTTCATGATTTTGAAGAGGTTTTGTCCTCTGATATGACCTAAGGTGAGGTGGTGATGAAGTATTGCCGTGATCTGAGGCGCGGCACAGAGTCACAATGAGAAATCCTAACCTTAGGATTGGATTCATACAAAGTCTCAGTTAGAATAACAGAGAAGGCTATAAAATTACCTTGTGGCCCTGAATGGATAATATCTGCTATATGTGGCTAGAGAGAAGCCAAAGTATGTGGAGACACAGACAAAATGTGAATATAACTTAAAATTTTATTAGGTATAAAGATTGGAATTATATATTGTGTAGCTTTACCACAAAACAGTACTAGGACAGTAGAATCACTTGCCATCAGCATGAGTGGGGCAAGTAAGTTGCTCAGAATCAGGAAACTAAACAATTGTATTTCCCAATTTGGAGCCAGCCTCATTAAAAAGGGCAAAAGCAAAAGAGAGGGATTTGTTCTTGGAATAACCCAACAAAGGCAAAATTGAAACATGGTGAATGGCGACATTGACAACATTGCCCCACTCTATATTGGCCTTAGGGGGTGGTACTTGCGGAGGAACTTGGCATGCACACAAGCAAACAATAGAACACTAGAGAGGAGTTTTACAGTTTACTCTGACCCTTGTTTGAAGGTCACTTCTAAGGGCCCAATCCACAACAAGTCTAGCTTATGAGCACATCTTCCTACTCTATGTTGATAGTAAAGAACATGGTCCTCAATGTTGAACTCAGGCAGGGGAGATCTTCTAGCATTGACAGGGAAAAGCTCAAGCAGCTTGATCTTATAGGCAGACGTGTAGGCAGAGGTTGAAATATCAATGATTTGATTGACTAGACCTTTGATATGATCATCAGGGTTCATGGCCTTATCAGAGGAGAGTAAGGGGTCCCCAAAAGCAACAGAGTGGTGGCTTCACGGCCATACAACATAGCAAAGAGGGAATACCCGGTGACACAATGTTTGCTAAGACAATAGGCAAAGAGAGCAGCAGGTAAGTATTGATCCCAGTTGGCAGTGGCAGAATAAGCTAGCTTTTCTCTTGATAGAAACCAGAGTTGAGTTTGCGCGCTCAACCACCCCATTGGTGGAAGGATTATATAGGCAGAGAAAGACTGGTGAGACCCCAAGGCTTCAAATACAGAGGTTACCAACTTGGTGTTGAAGTTATTCCCATTGTCAGACAACAACACTTGAGGGAAATCATGGCAAAAAATACATTTTTAGCAGAAAGGCAGTGGTTGTCTTAGCAGTGATGTCTTTAGTAGGGCAAGCTTCTACCCACTTGCTAAAATGATCACCAGCAATTAGGATAAAGCAGCAACCAGATTGGGAGCAAGGGAGAGGTCCTACAGCGTCAATACTGACAGTGTGAAATGCGTGTTGAGGGGGGACTAGCTTAAACTTGTGAGCAGCAACTTTAGGTTGTTGGAGTTGGCAATCATGGCAACTAGAAATAACATCTGCAATCAGCAGGCAAAGATATTCAGAAGCAATTCTTCTGGAGCCAGGCATAAGTCTTGGCAATGCCTCCATGTCCTGCCTCCTTATGAGCTTGAAGTACCACCAAAAGGCAAAGACTAGGCCTTACATAAGGCAAGTAGTGGTCTTGTACTTTCTTAAAGAGCTGATTATCACAAATAAGATGTCTTTGGATAATTTAGAGAGAACGGCATGGACTTCTTCCTCTTGTTTTCCCAAAAAGAAGGATATCCAATTAGTTTGTATAACCTGTCAGTCTCAGCAGGGTGAAGAGCAAGGATGTGCATTCTGGACAGTCAATCAGCATTCTGATGTTGAATTCTGGGTCAATGCAGCACAGTAAAGTTTTATCTTTGCAGGCAGAGAGCCCATCTAGCTAGTTGTCTTTCTGATTTCTTAAGTTGTTGTAGCCATTTGAGCAAAGCGTGATCAGTAACCACAGTGAAATGGGTGCCATACACATAATGGCGGAACTGCTTGACTGCATGCAGCACAGCAAGACACTCTTTATATGTTACACTGTAATTCTTCTCATGCTTATTCAGGACACAAGAGGTATAAGCCACAGAGTGATCCACACCTTCATCATCCAATTGAGCTAAGATAGCTCCAATGGCCAGGTCACTAGCATCAGTATATAAATGAATTACTTATTGTAGTCAGGATATACTAGGGTGGGAGCCTCTTTGGGTTTTTGTTTGAGAGTTTCAAAGGCTTGTTGATGGCTGGCAGTCCATTTGAAAGGGACATTACACAGCAGCTGGACCAAAGGTTTGCTAGTATCAGAGAAATCAGGGATGAATTGTCTTTAGTATCCCATCATACCCAGAAAGACTTGAACTTCTTGCAGGTTGGTGGGCGGAAGCATTTTGTCAATGGCTTTGACTTTCTTAATCATGGGGCAAATCATGTCTGAGTAACTTCATGGCCCAAGAATTCAAGGTGTTCCTTGAAGAAGGCACATTTAGATGGCTTTAACTTAAGTCCAGCTTCACAAATCTTTATGAACACTTCCTTGAGATGAGCCAAGTGATCTGTAAAGGTAGAGCTGAAGACAGTTATATCATCTAAGTACACTAGGACACACAAGAGCTTCAAATCACAAAGAATGGAGTCCATGGCTTTCTAGAAAGTAGCTGGAGCATTGCAGAGTCCTTGCAGCATTTGTGTAGTTTCAAAAAATCCTTCAAAAGTGATTAGCGCAGCCTTCTGTCTATCCTTGAAGAGAGATCAACTTGCCAGTATCCGGAGGCTAGGTCCATGACAGAGAAGAACTTGGAGCCACCAAGGCGGCAGAGAGCATCATAAATGTGTGGTAGGGGGTAGGAATTCTTTTTGGTTAAGGAGTTCAAGTGTTGGTAATCCATCACAATACAATGACCTCCATCCTTCTTTTTCAGTATGAGTAAGGGGGAGGCCCATGGACTAGGGGAGGAGTAAATAGCCCAGCGTCTAAAAGTTGTTTGAGCTCTTTAGACACCTGAGCATCCTCTACACAGCTGCAGCAATAGGGTTTAGTGTGAAAGGGAGTAGTATCACCAGTATCAATCTGGTCAATGTCACCTTTTGCTAAATCATAATCCTAGCTATTTTTAGCATAGATATCCAAAAACTGATCCAGTAGGTCAAGCACTTCTTTCTGTTGAACTGGAGATAGCTGCGGGAAGTCTTGGGAAGTGAACAATGATAGGACTTGTGGCTCATCCTCAGGTAGGTTAAAGTCCTGGAACATATCAAAGGGTTTTAGTGACAGGACATCAGGAGCATTCAACAACTTGCCATAGCCAACAACCTGCCCTCTAGACACTTGTATGGGGAGAGCAGTTAAGTTGTCAACCAGCAATTGAACAGGGTCTTTATGAGAGACATCCAAGATTCCTGGGCATAGGTAGGTCTTGTTGCGTCCTAGAGAGGGAGGAGAATATAACTAGAAACATACAATCAGGTAGCTCATAAGATATTTGTGAGTCTAGGATGGCTTGAGACCCAGGGGGAATGGTTACAGCGGAAGTGGCCATGAGAGGAATCCCTTAAGACACAGGGCAAGTCATAGGAGGACACTTCATTTTAGATGAATGTATACAGTATTTTAGGGTAAAAAATCACTGAGATACTCTAAAGCACACGTCTTGAGGTGCTTCCCTGGGACTTTAACAGGCTCTTAAAAGATTAGTGGTACTTTTTAACCTAGGATGAAGAGGTAATCATCCTTCAAGTTGATGATCATATTGTATTTCCTAAGGAATTGAGTACCAACTATGAGATCACAACTCTCATTCTCCAAGACAACAGCAGGCACAGCCAAGAGTAGCTTGTCAAACTGCATGGGAAGAGCAGCATAAGCCCCTATAGTGCAAGTCATGAATAGTCCAGCTGTGCCATACAACTGGTGGTAATTAAGGTTGGGGGAAAGTTTGAGCTTTTTGACAAGCTTTGAGGAGACAACATTAACAGAGACCCTGTGTATAAGACAGCCTTGATTTTCACTTTTTGAATGGATATTTCCACACAAATGGTAGTGCAACCAAAGCAAGGGAAGACAGCCAGAATGTCTTGGGCTTCTGCTAGCTCTTTGCCCCATTTTTTGATCATGAATATCAAGCTTAAAACTCTTTATAGACAGTCTGGAGAAGAAGCATGACTGCAACATTCTTGAATACAGCGTCAGCAACCTCAGCAGCTTCTTCAGATGACTCTACAAGCATGGGGGACCTCTTAGCTTGCGTGAGGTAAAGGCAAGAGACAACCTCCTTGGCTTCTGGCAGAAGCTTGGAGGTTGTTGTAGATTTCCCAGAACACAACTTTTAAGGGACCGTGATAGTTTCAGGGACAGCAAGAACTGAATACCCATATGTGTTGGGATCTTCCACATCTGAATCATCTATATCAGAGTCATCAGATATATTGTGAAATAAAAGCAGAATGGGATGAGCCCCAGTGTCAGCAGGCTCAGAGTCAGCAATGGAGGGGGGATTGATGGAGACAAGGAAGAATTGTCAACCAAGAGTGTCTCTGCCTCTAGGTTAACTGTTTCTTTTCCCACCTGCTCCTTGGAATCAGCTCCTTTAACCCAGTGGTTGGTGCAAAATCAATAATTGTGATTTATCTGGCCACAGTTGTGGCAACCTTGACGTTTAAGAGGATTTTGCAAGTTCATTGTAAGATGCAAGGGCCATGGGAAGATAAACCAGAATTAGAGGTGGCATAATTCTCCCACAAAACTGCTCAAGAATGGGTGATGTGCATATATTAAAGCAGCGTCTTTATGCTCTTCATAGAGCTAAGAATGGCTTTGTGAGCCTTAAAATGGAGACACAGAAGTTGATTAACTTTGAGGGCTTGAGCGCAGGCCATGTAAGCCTCATGCGCTGTCATCTTCCTGCTAGTTATTAATTGCTGTCCTTTCATGTAGAATCTATCTGCAAATTCAGCTAGAGTCTCCTTATATTTGAAAGCAATGTGCTTAAAGGTGTCCTTCTTCACTTCCAGACTAAGGTCACCCCCAAACTCATCAATCAGAAGCTGCTTCATATCTTCCCAGGTCTCAATAGTGGGCAGCTCTGGCACTACTAGCTCTTGACAGGTCAGATGCAGACAGGTATGAATATTTCCCTTCTTGACCTCATCTGAGGCTCTTCTCACAGCAGTTTTATAGATAGTTAGGAAAGCTGCAATGGTCAAGGTTTTGGGGTCAAAGACTTGCTTAAATGTAGGCTTAAAATGTGCTTCTGGAGTTGGGCCACCATTGTTACTATCAAGTACAATTTATGCACGGGAGAATTCTACTTTGGATTTGGTGGGGGGCTGTCTGACCCACAGCTGGCAAACACTTTCCTCAAGGTTAGTCAAGGTTTCAGCAGTGCAGATGCCCGTATTATTAGCTAGGGTGATCTGCTGCTCAGTAACATCCAGGCGCTGACCCTGTGCAGCTACTACCAAGGACAGCTCAGCCAGTCAGTATGTAAGAGATGGACCCACCAAAAGGCAAAGGGCAAACCTGTCATTCACTGAATCAATTAGCTTACTCATTTCTTGTACGTCTTTTCTCAAGCTCAGAATGGTCTTGTTTCAGATGGTCCACCTCATTGGCTAGAGCTATCAACTCTCTAGCATAATGAATGTGGGGGCTCATGAAAAGCCAGGGCAATAGCCATCTTTTCTAGTAACCCCAGTAGGACTAACAACAGACGCCATCACCCCACGCAAGATAGCAAGCTCTTGTTGTACGTCAGCAACCTGAGTTGTCAGAGCAAGCACTTATGGATCAGGCTGAGGGGCTTTGGTAGGGAAATCCTGACTGCAGGTGGATACTCTTAACTCTTGAATGGCATCCCATAGTCTCTGTTCTCTATCTGCTAACTAATCAGATGGAGGAGAAGTCAGGGTATCTGATTTGAAGGTAGATAGTTTATTTACTTGAGTCTGGAGTTTGGCAATGGTAGCGGCAGTAGCAGCCCTTTCTTGATCAAATTCCTTTCCCAAGTTCACGGAGGCTTTTTGCAGCATGGACTGCTACTTGCTGTAATTGATTGAAGGAGTAAGAGCTGAACTTGTTGACTTGCTGCACAAGTTGTTCAAAATTGGTGAGATAGGCGTTTAAAGTTGAATCTACATGGGCGCGTCAGGGCTGTTCCAACTGGTGAAACTCATATAGACACTCTCTGATATATTCAGGGATACACAGCGCATTTGCTCAATGGAATTGACCAAGCAGTATTGGGAGGTGACAGAGTTGCGCTGATTGTATGATACTAAGAAAAAATGGAGTGAATCCACTGCTGGTAGGCTGCAAATAGGTCCCAGTGATGAGTGACAGCGGCTTGTAGAGATGAAATCTCCTGGATGTGAAGCCCTAACACCATCTGGTGTTGGGCTAAGTGTGACAGATCCAGGCCTAACCAGTCCATCCTACCATTATCCTGCCCTTGACTCTTATTGCTGTTACCTTCCTGGGATGAAGCTTTGAGGAGCTTTGCCTCCAGGGAGGCAATTTTATTGGATAACACTTTGTTGTCATCCCGCCAACATGCCATGATTTCAACACTTTTTTCCTCTTGTGCTCTCAACAACTCAATTTCACAATTTTCCATCTCTTTTAATTGTTGAAAGATATCATCCCATCCTACCAACAAGTTCCAAGCATCCCAAGCATAAATTTGGTTCCCTTGGGCGGGAGTCCCTTCCTTTGCAAAGTAATTGGAATACAGCTCTTTGAACGCAGCCTTTACTTCTACCAAAGATTCAGCAGGAACAGTCTTAGTGACCTCCAGGCTGGTCCAAGCTTCTTCCATTGTACTTGTAGGAACCTCCTTTCTTGCTGCAGCAGTTTCCACACAAAGGACCCCAAACTTGACTCTCTCAAATTTTAACAAAGAAGGCATGACAATTGAAAAATAGGTGAGGGGAAAGCGTCAAAACCAACAATGAGTATATTTTATTAATGTTTAACTGTTTTTTGCTTATATACCATTTAGGGCATACACAGCTGAAAACCCCTCAGGTTCCTGAATCAACCAATGATTTGCGTCATGTGGTCTATGACATTCAAGTCATCCAACATATTTCTTTACCTGAAAGATCACCAACAATTCTCAACCTATGAGAATTGACCTATAATGGGCAGAAGTCACCTGACTCCATTCAACCCAATGTATCACTTTGGCATGGAGCTTCCTCAGCTCTCAGCGCCAAAACCCTGTGGATTGCACATCAAAAACTCAGCTATCAGTGTTCCAACTGGGAACCAGCTGATAAAACCTGAATTCCTAGGCATCCTTGCCTATATTTAGTTATTTTTGCATTTAATGGTTTTTTGCCTTAAAACCCATTAAACTGCTTCAAAACTCAAACCAGGCGCCACGGCGGCGCCCAGCAATTTCCCCAGGCAGCACCTGAGAAAATTTGATAGCGGCGCCTCGGCGCATCTCGAATTCATTAGGCGGTGCGGCGGCGCCTCTAACCCAATAAATTCACCAACACGGCGCTTTTAACCCTAATTCTGGGGGTTTTCCCATGGTTAAACTTAACCAAACTTCTTGACAAAGTCAAGACCATTTTAATATAATTAAATTCTCATTAATTATATCCCGTATTTATTAATTAATCTTCCTGATTAACTAACCCATTTTGAGACGCCTAGTCTCCAAGATTGATTCAGCCAATCTTGCCTCAATTCATTTAGTTAGCCTAATCTAACTAAACATCCATATTCTGTTCATTTATTAAACATAAATATCCAGTTTCTAGGAACATTTACCCCAAGAATTCCAAACAAAGCTATCTATATGTAATAAACAGCAAAAACACTACATTTTATATTTTGGAGCATTTATTTGGCTAAACACTCAGCAGTGACTAAAGTACGGTCACACTAAGGCAGGTTGTAAAAAAGATGAAAAGAAGTGTTCAGCAGAGCCAGCCACTGAGAGGAGATGCTGAGAAAATTGTGGAGCTACAATCAATTTTTAGTATTCTGCTCAACTAAACTGAAGCTGGAGGTGAGGGATGGCCCCTTCACGGGCTAATTCAAAGGCTACTGCCATGACTTGTTCTAAGTTAGGGTACCCAAAGGGTAGACCACTAGGCAGGGATCACTCCTGAGGTTCAGCACAGTAGGGAAAATAGGCAGGTCAGTGATATCTTCCTCAATAGGAGAACAGGTAATTTCAGGCAAAGTTAGATCTTGAAGGGGAGGAGGCAAAGGTCCTGAAAATGTGGTTGCAAAAGGGATAACCAAGGGGCTTACAGCCCCTGTAGTAAGCATCATTTTTGTTGTGATCTGAGGCCCAGCACAGAGTCACAACAAAAACCTAACTTTAGGATTAGATGATGCTAAGTCTTGGAAAGAATGGCATGGAAGGCTATGTGATTACCTTGTGGCCTTGAATGAATAATATCCACTAGACATGGCTAGAGAGGCGTCAAAGTACATGGAGACACAAAGACAAAAATTTTAATAGAACTTAAATTTTATTGGGTATAAAGATTGGGATTATATATTGTGTAGCTTTACCACAAAACAGTAGTAGGACAGTAGAATCACTTGCCATCAGCATGAGTGGGGCAAGTAAGATGCACAGAATCAGGAAACCAAACAATTGTATTTCCCAATTCAGAGCCAGCCTCATTTCAAAGGTCAAAAGCAAAAGAGAGGGATTTGTCCTTGGAATAACCCAACAAAAGCAAAATCAAAACATGGTGAATGGCGGCATTCACAACAAGTATGGTATCCTTTTGCTGTGTGGTGGGTATTTAAGGTGTCTTTTCATCTTTCTCTGCTTAGTGGCAGAAATTGCCAGCATTGGTGGTGAACTGGATTTTATTGTCCTTCAGCTTGGATATGGTCACAGAGTTGAGGCCCTTGTAGTGAGTAACCTTAGGACGTAGGTAGAGCATGAGCTGGTCAAGGTCTAAGCAGACACCGTGATGAACACAACTTACAATCTGAAGAGGGTGCCAGCTGTGAAAAACTACTTTCCAGGTTTGTATTCAATATGTAATTGGTAGGGGGATAGGCGTTCAACCCAGCCTGCCTGACATTGTGTCAAATTGGACTGTGTATTGAAGTCTTGGAGTGACTTATGGTCTGTCAGGACGCAGGGTGGAAAGGTGGCTCCTTCCAGGTAGCAACACTATTTCTCAATGCAGTGCACAATTGCTGCTAACTCTTTGTCATCTATGGAGTAGTGTTTCTCTGAGTTGGTGAGCTTCCTGGATTTGTAGGCCACCAGAAGAAAGATACATTTGTTAGTTTCCAATCTTAGCATCCCATATAGTTCTGTCAGAGGCATCAGTCTAAAGTTTTTATTGGAAGTTCTGATTTGGGAATTGTAGTACGGGTGCTGTTGTAAGTCTTTGTTTCAGCGTCTTGAAGGCCTGGTCCCTGGCGGGTGTCCATTGGAAGAGCTGTTTGGTGTTTAGAAGCTTGATGAGAGGTGTAATTAGCTCTTCACAGTTGACAATGATACTTTGCACATACACAATCATGCACAAGAATGTACACACCTTATCCACATTAGTTGGAGTGGTATTCTTGTGATTGCCTTGATTTTGTCATGTAAGACTTTAATCCTTGGGCTGAGATGGTGTGCCCCAAGAATAGAATCTCTGATCAAAAAAAATTCACATTTAGAAGGCTTAGACTTTAACTGGTTTTTTCAAAGGGTGTAAAGGACAGCAAGGAGGTGTTGAAGGTGTGTGGTTTGATCTTGACTGAAGACAATAATGTTGTCAAGATACACAACAACACACTTTCCAATCAGGTCTTAAAAGGCTTTATTCATCAGCATGTCAAAGGTAGAGAAGTCCTGATCATTCTGGAATTCATGACACAATACTCATATAACCTGTAGTGTATGCAAAAGGCAGTTTTTGCCTTGTTCCATGGTGCAATGAGGACCTGGTTGTACCCTGCAGTGAGATCAATCTTACTAAAGATCTTTGCACCTGTGGGTGTATCAAACAAGTTGTCAATTAGCGGCAAGGGGTATGTGGTAATCCACATGTGTGCAGTTTTGCAGGCAAGGGTTGATTTGGCTTCAAATAAAGACAATGTGCTAAAGAATGACAATTTGTGGTTAGCGTGCAACGTTGTAAACTAGTAGGTAACATAGGGCTACTAGGGGTAAGTATGAGGTAAGCTTAGTAGGTAACTTGGTCTACTAGGAGAAGTGAGGTAATCCTAGTAGGTAACATGGTCTACTAGGGTAAGTAAGGGAAGCCTAGTAGGTAACATGGTCTACTAGGGTAAATAAGGCCTGGCTGGTAGATAACAAAGGACTACCAGAGGCAGTTGTTGCCTCCATCCAGAAGAAGATGTTGGCTGCTTTGGGCTATAGTGATTCACCTAGCAGGGAGCCGTGGCTGCGGGAGGGCAAAGACTGAAATAGCAAGCAGGGAACTTTGTCTGTCTGGGGGGAGTAAGTTTGGACCCCTGGCAGGTAACGCGGGCTGCCAGGGAGGGGAAGAGCTCTGAGGGCTCAACATACCCTAATACACTTGTGGGAGGTCTGTGAGCAAGCACCTGCCTAACAGACTGGCAGGGTGTCCTTGTTTATGCCCCTATGGGAGCTTTGGGGAAACCCAAAGTGAGCATTGGAGGGTATAGGCATGCTCAGAGGTGTCACCAAGGTGGCTTGCTCAGGAAAGCAAGCTGCAGAACTTGGTGTGACCAGGCCTCTGGGAAGTAGAGCTGATTACTCTGCAACTGAAAGCCCAGACTTCATCACCTGGGTGAGTAAAGACAACACATAGACATAGATTTATTGTTGAATGGCCTAAGTGGATTGCCACTTGCAAGGGCCCAGTCAAACGCCAGTTCAATGTACACTCATGCCTGGGTCTACAAGTTCTGGTAATGGGGGCTGAGATAAAGAACCAAGGTGGTTCATGGAATTAGCAGAGAAAACTAGCAAGAGGGACTGTTTGGTCACAGTGAAGGCTAGTTGATAAACTGTTAATTCATAATTGAATGGAATGGACCAATATGGTTCAGTGTGTTAAAGGAACAATGAGGTTCCTAGTGAGAATTTGGTGAGGAACTGGTTAAGGATAAGCAGAAGGACAAGAAGACATGATGAAGGACTAGCAGATCATGGTGTAGGATGACAAAAGGACCAGAAGTTGGTGCTGAGAAAGTGAAGAGCTGAGAGGATGACCTAGATGGACTAAATACAGAGGCTGAAAGAGCTGGTTTAGTGACTTTTGAGAAGAAATTTGGATATAAAGAAGCAGAAGGATTGAAAATCATATAAGGAAAAATAACCTATAGTTTGTTAGAACTATAAGTTATTTTTAGAAAAGAGATTAAAGAGAAAATGGACCAGAAAGAAGCTGGAAGAAGAACAGAGAAACTGTGAGGGCAAAAGAGCAAATTTTGCCAAGAACAACTAGGAAAGCAAAAGGACAAGCAACAGGCAGGTTCAAAGATGCAAAACGTTGAAAGAAACTCAGAGAAACACAGAGAAACGTTGAAAAATCAAAGGATCAAAAATTGCCTAAGTAAAACATATGTGGAAGCACTCGAGATTTGCCAGGGAAACGTAACAGGAATTACAGCAAAACTGTTTGAAACGCAGAGCAGTTGTTTACCCAGAGCAAGACAGCTTCAAGTTTGAACCAGGGTCAGGGACGGGTCATCCAGGTAAACTGTTTTGGCAAAATTGTTGAAGTGAGGCGTTTGATTGACTGCAACCTGGAGCCTACTTAATCAGTTTTAAGGGCTTTAACTTGAGAGTTAAAGCCTAAAAAATGAGGAGCAGAAGCAGAAAATTCAGGGCTATCATTGGCTGAAGTAAGTTTAAAAGTTTAATATATTATAGAAGAAGAAAAACAGGATAGTTTAAGCTTTAAAGAACCAGAGTTCTAAGAGAGGTTTTTGGTCTGAAACAAGGGGCTATAAAAGGGAGAGCTATCTGAGACTCTTCAGGGACTAAATCAAGTGGATTAAAAAGGCAAGCAAAGCTACAGAAGGAGCAGAAGACCAAGGATAAGAAGCCAAAGCTGGGTCAGACCATATGAGCTTAAAATTAAGACAATGGAGACCACAACAAAAGTGCCGGAGCCCAAGACCAAAGCACAGGAGCCCAAGATCAAGGAGCAGGAGTCAAAGACTAAGTACAAGGAGTCCAAGATATTGTTAAAGGACTCCAAGTATTGGCACAAAGCCTTTCTTATTCCCTACCCCAAGGCAATATCTCAGAAGGTTTCTAAGGGGATCTTCCTTCTGACAAAGAATAAAGCGCCTATTACAACCCCTATCTGAATTTCCTGTGTGAAGAGAGTATTCAAGTCTCATGAGTCAATTACCCCATATTTTTTATCCTAGCCCAGGAGATGAGGAATCCTATTGCCTAGGGTGCAGGAAGTTTGCCTCTAGTAAATCTGCCCAGGAGGAGTGGGAGAAGGTGACAAGGCATTTATAAAATGACAAATAGAGGAAGAGAGTTCATTGGGGGAGAGTTTGCAAGACTATTACAGGATTGGTATCAGTTTACAGAAGGGCTGGCGCCTGCTGAAGTCCAGGTATACGGTGGAGATGCTTGCTTGGTGATTGGAAAGGTACTGGAGGAGTTCGCCCTTATGCAAGCCAAGTATAAGCTTCTCACCAACCATTCACCCCTGTTGGAGAATGACAACTCCTCCAGGCCGGTCCCTGGCTATGACCCAGGACACACTATGGGGACTGGTGACCAGGAACCCCACAGGGTATTTGTTTTTGACTATCACCTTATTTAGAGCACATTAGTCAGTTAAAAATTAAAGGGACCTGTCCTTCTTAGCTACAAAGAAGACTGGGGCCCCGTGTGGCAAGAGAGAGGGGAGGATGAAGCCCTTATCAAGCAAATACATGAGGTGTTGACAGAGAGTCTTGTCTTACTTGTGCGTCAAGCAATAAAGGGGACATGCCCTGGAAAGCAATCCCTTGCAATTGAACAGCATGTTGTATTTCTCTTGGAGGAGGCAACTGGTCTAATGTTTCACTGAAGACGTCCTTGTACTCCTCAAGAATTGCTACAAGTACTGGTGGAGGTGTTGTGACCAAGGTGGGAGCTGTAGTGGGTTCAGAGCAAATGACCTTGACTGAACACTGGTTGAATTCCAGCTTCCCCCTTGAAGTTGTAGGCTCTAGTCTCTGTCAGCCTGATAAATACATTGCCATGGAGCAGTTTGCTCATTTTGACGGGATAGATCTGAAAGGCCACCCTGTTTCTGTTAGGTGTGATCAAAGAGGTATCCTAGTCAATTTATGGGCAATTGTGTTAGAGCCAGTCAAGGGCAGCAATAATGTTGTGGATGAGTCCAACTATGATTGGCCCAGAGAGTTTAACCTGAATGTTCCCATTCTCAAAGAGAAAGGTACCGTCTCATGTGTGATTGCTACTCTGCAGAAGTTGGTTACACGCATTGCTTTGAATTGTCTGGGTACTCCATCAGTTGCTGGAAATCTTGAAATTCCTGGTTAACCATGCTGTCATTGGCCTCAGTGTCTACCAAAATTTTGTGTTTATTTCCACAGAAACAGAATGGGTTTTGTGGTGTTCCTGGTTATCAGTCCCCATAGTGTGTCCTGGGTCATAGCCAGGGACCAACTTGGAGGAGTTGTCATTTCCTAGTAGTGGGAGGCGGCTTTCTAGAATTTTATACTTAGCCTTCATGACTGCAAACTCTTCCAGTACTTTTCCAATCACTAGGCAGGCATCCCCACCATGTACCTGTACTTCAGCTGGCGCCAATCTCTCTGTGGGCCTGAACCAGTCTTTCAACAACCTAGTAAACCCATTTCCTATCAACTTTCTTCCCATATCTGACATTTCAAGATACATAGTTTATCTCTCCCACTCCTTCTGAGAAGACTTACAGGTGGAAAATCTTAAGCAACTTTGAAAATAGTATCTTTCTCCCCTTGAGTAGGGTAAAAAATATGGGGTAAATCACTCATAGGAATTGTTTTTTATCATTGAAAAATCTGGGCAGGGGTCAAATAGGCTTTTATTCAATTTCAGAGGGAGATACCATTAGAAACCTTCTAATATATTGCCTGAGTATGGAGAATATGGTTTTGCCAATACTTGGAGTCTTCTAACAATCTCTTGGACTCATTGTTTTTGTACTTAGTCTTGGGCTCCTGTGCTTTGATTGTGGGCTCCTGCACTTTTATCTTGGGCTCCTGTGGTCTGTTCTAGCTCAGGATCTTTATTTTTAGCCTTTGCAGCTGTACTTTTGGCTTCTCCACCTTTAGCTTGGTCTTCAGCTCCTTCTGTAGTCTCTGTGGCCTTTGTAATCTACTTGATCCAGTCCCTGAAAAGCCTTAGATAGCTCTTCTTTCTATAGCTCCTTTTCCAAGTCCAAATTTCCTCTCAGAACTCTTGTTTTATCAAAGCTTAAACTATCTATTTTCTCTCTCTCTAAAATATATTAAGCTTCATATCTTACTTCATCCAATGAAAACCATGAGTTTTCTGCTTCATTTCCTCATTTTTTAGGCTTTAACTCTTCAGTTAAAGCCCTCAAACACTGATCAAACAGTCTTTGACTTGAAGCCAATCAGATGCTTTGATTCAACAGTCTTTCCAAAAAGTTCACCCTGATATTTTGCTCTTGACCATGGTTCAAACCTGGCGCTGTCTTTCTCTGGATAAACAACTGCTCTGCATTTCAAAAGATTTTGCTGTAATTCCTGTCATGTTTCTCCAGTGAATCTTGAGCGCTTTTGTCTATGTTTTACTTAAGGGATTTTCAACCCCTCAATTCTTCAAATTTTCTCCAAGTTTCTATGCATTTTTTCAGCATTTTACAACTTTAAACTTGCCTGTTGACTGCCTTTTGTCTCTCCCAGTCATCTTGGCAAAACTTCAATACTTGTTTTCACAGTTTATCTGTCCGGTTTCAAGCCTCTATTTAACTCTTCTTTACTCAACCAGCTCTAAAAATTACAGTTTTATTCCTGTAAATTTTTCCTTTTGTTTTTCTTTATATTATAATTAATCTAATATTTATATAATATCTTTGGCAGCATTAAATCATTATTCAACTGCTTCTTTCTTATAATTTCTATTTTAAGAATCCAAAACCAGAATTATGTCAAAACTGCAGGCTCAACCCGCTAACAAGGTTCCAACCAAGCGGGTTTGTTACCCATAATCCAATTATCCGGTCACCCAAAGGCAGACTAGGAAGTCAACTCAAATTACCAAATCCAACAACATAAACAGATGATGATCCTTCACAGTGGATACCTTGATTTGGCGCTTGACTCACTATCAGGATCAAGCCACGCCCTTCTTCCATCCAGCCGTGTGATCACCAATCTTATTACTACTATCCTTGACTTACATGAACTATATAATCACTATATCTCAATAAAGATTATTATCTAGTTTCTAAATATTTTTCCTCATGTAACTCTGCTAAAATAGCACAGTTACAACATTGGTAGCACAGGTAGGCTCTCCATCCTACCTTATCTTAACAAATTCTGCCTGTTGCCTGCACACGCCGCAGCCAACAAATCCTTGACAGAATAATGTCTGGCCTCCTGCCCGGCTGGACTCTGTATACTCCTGGTACCAAGATACCTGATGGCTTTGTCCTCTATCAAAACACAGTGATCCCGCTACCTGCCTTCAACGCCATGTCTGTATGAGGGTTCTTTCAGACACCTTCCTTGATGCTGCAACCAGCTGACAAGACCACCATGCCCGCCTACGTAGCAAAAAGGCTTCACAGCGCCAACTTGGAGCCCTTTGCTGGGCCAACAACAACAATGCTGCCACATAAGTCCTGTCCACCCAGAACAAGCTGGCTCAAATGAAATACCCACAGCAATTCTGGATTGTGGAGATTTCTATTTGCCTAACCCATGACGCTGGTACCTGGTGTGACAAGTGGCACAAAGAGCACACTGATAAGAGCTAAGATACCTTTAAGCAGAACTTCTTGGCGAGGTTTGTGCTTAAGGATACAGTACTCATGATCATACACCAAGTAAAGAACCTGACCCAGACAGGCACCATTAAAGAACTCACCCGTGCCTACAAGGAACTTTGTCTCTGTGCCCCATCCAACATGGCCTTTGACACCCCAGCAACACACTTCATATATTATGACGCCCTCAAGTTGCACGTGATGAGACATGTGATACTGGACCAGGTAACCAACCTTCAAATCCTGTACCATGAAGCAGAAAAAGCGGAACAAACATCTAACGCTCTACACAAGGCACAGACCAGGAAACAAGAAAGGCCCAAAGACTACCATCCAAGCGGGTGCTCCTCTCAATCACCTCCTGGAGGCAACAGCAACAACACCAACCACAAACCCACCAATTCAAATGGGCATGGAAATGGAAGCAATGGCCAGTCAAATTGCACTCATTTCTGTGTCACTGCCACCCAAGGCAACCAAGAGGAGGAAAAAGCCCGGGGAGAGCACTAAGCAAGCCAAGCTCTCCACACGCAACTCCTGACTTGCCCAACAATGAATACCAACCCAAGGACGTGGACCAATGCCCAATGATCCAAGTGCCCTTGGAAGACCCAGTACTATACACCATCACCACACATCCCAATAAATTGATGTCTTACCTTTTCTGCTTTTGCAGTTACACAAAGTCAACACTCCTGGACTCAGGCGCAGACAGAACCTTAGTCAACAGTAGCTTTGTGGATAAATTCAAGCTGGCCACTAATCCTTTGCAGATTAAAAACGTGGTCCTGGCTGATGAACACCACATTGCCATGACAAAGGAAGCTGCCCCCTTCTCTGTCATGCTTGAGAACCTCCACTCCACCATCCAAGGTCCTGTCATTGACTTCCCTAAGTTTGACATTGTACTGGGACTAGACTGGTTACAGAAAAACAACCCCCACGTGGACTGGGCGACCTCTGTGCTGACCATCAAGCGTGAAGGCATCAACCACCAGATCTACCCTGACTCAGTGGACCAACTCCTACGTGACCATGTCTTTGTGCGCATCACTGAGACTCTGGACAAGAAGGAAAACCTGAAGGAAATTGACTGGGATTCCTGCCAGTATGAAATCATACACTTCAAGGACCACCAGGATACCTCCACGCTTCAAGACTGCAACATTGTGGCCCGCCATCCAGAAATCTTTAAGTAAGTGTTACCTGGGCTACCCCCTGAGAAACACATTCAACACTCTATCCAACTCAAGGGGGCTGTACCCAAGGCACGCCCCATTTACAGGCTGACCCCAAACAAGGACAACACCCTGTGCGCCTACCTCAAGGAGGCACTAGAAAAAGGACTTATCCGCCCCTCACAGTCTCCCTTTGGGGCCGCCATATTCTTTGTGGCTAAAAAGGATGGTACCTTATGCCTGGTCACAGACTACCGCGCCTTAAACATAGTCATCATTAAGAATTGTTACCCACTGCCACTGATTGACGACCTCTTCAAAGCCTTGGGAGGAGCCACTGTCTTCTCCAAGATTGATCTAACTGCAGGCTACAATCAGATTCATATCAAGGAGGAAGACATCCCCAAGATAGCCTTCTGCACTAAGTATGGTTCCTACAAATGTGTGGTACTCAACTTTGGCATGACCAATGCCCCGTCCACCTTTGTAACCTTCATGAACAAAGTGTTTGCGCCACACATAGGCTAACATACCCTAGTATACTTGGACAATATTTTTGTCTACAGCCCCTTGGTGGAACAGCACCACAAAGACCTGGAGGAAGTCTTTGCAACCTTGGCACAGCACAAACTGTTGGACAAGCCCTCCAAATGCCAGTTCTTCTGGGAGCAACTACCCTTCTTGGGACACATAGTCTCAAAAGACGGCATCAAACCCAACAGCCAAAAAAACAGGCCATATGCAAGATGCTGCCACCCAAGGACAAGTCAGAACTACACACCTTCTTGGGAATGGTGGCCTATGGCAATGCTTCATACCCAACTGTGGCGTCCTGACCGCCCCCTTGTCCGCCATAAAAGGTGCCAAGTCCAAGTTTGTATGGACCCCTCAACGTGACCTCTGTTTTAGATGTCTCAAAGAAAAGCTCATAAAAGCTCCCATCTTACAATACCCCAAACAAGACAGAGAGTACCAGATGGAAACCAACACCTCAGATGCATCCATTAGGGGAGTACTAAGAATTAAGAATAGTGATGTGACTTCCTGTCCATAGCCTACAAATTGCACAAACTGACATATGGCAAGTGTCAATACCCTATCCACAACAATGAAATGTTGGCCATTGTACACTGCCTAGTCAAATAGTGCTGTTACCTAGAACAACAAGAAGAATTCACAGCACTAATTGACCACAAGTCACTCATCTATTTCAAGACGTAAGCAAATATGTCATGCTGCCAAGCGTGGTGGATGGAAATATTAGAAAGGTTTAACATGCTTGTCCAATATAAGCCTGGGGCCAAGCTTGCCATGGTGGACGCCCTGTCCCATCTATATGTCCGTGCTTCTAGAGGAGAGAATGGGCTTGACCCAGACTGGCCTCTCCTAGAGCTACATACAAAAGATAAAGGATTCCCTGCAGGCACAACCAACATCACCAGAGAAATGGTCATCAAGAATGAACATCTCTTTGCTGACGTATACGGGACACTTCACAGAAAGATGTCAGATGGCACAACCATTCTCTACATTCCAACACATCAGCAAGTCAACGCCATTCTTTGCTACTACAGAGATCTTGGACATACTAAAAGCCAAAATCTATACAAGTTCCTAAAGCATAAAGCCTGGTGGCCAACCTTGTACCGCAATGTCCAGGAAGTGCTAGAACAGTGCAAGGTTTGCGAAAGGTTGCTAAAAGAAAAACCCTGTCTAAGTCTGTACTCCCCATTCAAACCCAACTACTGTTCAAAGTATGGGCTCAAGACATTGTGGGCCCCATGCCAGGGACACACAACAACAAAAAATACATCATCACAGCCATTGGCTTTGCAACAAGGTGACCAGTAGCCCAAGCGGTGAAGGCACACACTGGCAACAATGTACAATGATTTATTGGCAAAGAAATAATCAGCAGGTTTGGAAAGCCAGAACTCCTGATAACCAATGGAGGCAAAGAACTGACCTCCAAAGACACCAATGTGTACCTCACCAAGAATGGGGTCAAACACACTGTCACAACACCATACCATCCGCAGGCCAATGGACACATAGAGCGGCTTAATGGTAGCCTTGTGCAAGCCCTAGCCAAACTCACCGCTGGGAGACCTGAAGACTGGTAGGAGCTACTGACTGCATTACTTGTGTGCTAAACCCAAGTGAACAGATCACCGGGAAAAGCCTGTTTGAACTGGTATACAGCACACAGCCAAATATCATTCAAGCATTGACAGGACCTAAGTTGGAAATTCCAAACCAAGTCCCTCCTTGCTTGGACCCTCAAGTAGTAGAGGCCAAAGCAAGCAAGCAGCCAAAGAAAAGGAACACTTACAAAAGACATTCATCCTCATCTGCAATAGACATGAAGTTGGGGACAAAGTATGGGTCATGAATGTTGACAAGAGCAAACTACAACCCAAGAAAGTAGGGCCAGCAATCATTCTAAAGGTAAACAATAATAACACTTACCTCGTGCAAGGGCTTGGGAAACGCAAACAAGACAAGATCTTATACCACAACTGCCTATGACCCTGCAAAGCAAGACAGAAACAACAAGAAACCGCCTTGCCTGCCACCAAACAACAACTGATTCAATACAGCGCCCAGGCTCCTGACAATCTTCCTGAAAACCTGCCCCCAGAGGAGGCCAACCTTCAGCTGGGGGGGGTGTCAAAACTGCAGGCTCAACCTGCCATAAAGGTTCCAACCAAGCGGGTTTGTGACCCGCAATCCAATTATCCGGCCACCCAAAGCCAGAATAGGAAGTCAACTTGAATTACCAAATCTAAAAACATGAACAGATGATGATCCTTCACAGTGGATACCTCAATTTGGCGCTTGACTCACTATCAGGATCAATCCCCCTTCTTCCATCCAGTTGTGTGATCACCAATCTTATTATTACTATTCATTGATTCACAATAGCTATATAATCATTATCTCACAATAAAGATTATTATCTAGTTTCTAAATATTTTCCCCGTGTAACTCTGCTAAAACAGCACAGTTACAACAATTACAACTTTTGCTTCAGTCCAGCCATTCCTTCCAAGCAATATTCAAGTTTATCAGCTATTTCTGCATCATTATCTTCTAGTTCTTTGACTAGCTCTTAACAGTGATATTCTGGTCCTTCCTTATTCTTTAACAGCCCTTTTCAGTCTAGCAAACAACCTCCTGAATCCTGATCTTTTGGTCCTTTGCCCATTTCTTCATGGTTTCAAACCTCAACATGAACCAGCTTGCTTTCAAACTTCAACATTAACCAGCTTATTTTCAAAATTCAGCATGAACCAACAGTTCCTCAACCAGACTTCACTGTTATCATACAGTCCTACTTACTAGTCTTCACTGCTGATTACACACTATGAACCACATTGTCCTATATCTTAGTCCCTGTTAACAAATCCTGTAGACCCAGACATGAGTCTATATTGACACTGGCATTTGACTAAGCTCTCACAAGTGGCAATTACTTAGGACATTCAACCATAGATCAATATAGTCTATGAAGTTGTCTTTAATCACCCATTCAATTAAGTCTGAGCTTTCAGTTGCAAAGTAGTCAGCTTTACTTCCCAGAGTCCTGGTCACACCAAGTTCTGCAGTTGCTTTCCCAAGTAACCGCCTTGTTGATACCCCTGAGCATATCCATGCCTTCAATAATAGCTTCAGGGCCTCCCCAAAGCTCCCATAGGGACATAAACAGAGACACTATTTTAGTCTGTTAGGTAGAGTGCTTGCTCACAGACCTTCTGTAAGTGTATCAGGGTACATAGAGCTCTCAAGGCTCCTCCCCTCCCTGACAGCCTGTGTTATCTACCAGGGGTCCAAAAACTTACAGCCCTAGTAGGCAAGCCCCTACCATACTGGCACACTTTCCTACCCTGGCAGCCTTTGTTACCTGCCAGGGTCTAAACAACATCCAGTCTGTATAGCACACACTACCCACCAGGCTTGACCACTCCCCACCCCAAGCAGCCAAAGTTCCCTGATGATTTATCTCATTCCTCACCCCTAGCAGCCACAGTTCTCTTCTAGGTGAGGACCTCTAGCCCACAGCAGCCAATATTTCCTGCCAGGTGGGGACAACATTTGCCTCTAGTAGTCTTTTGTTACCTACTAGCCAGACATTACCTCCCCTAGTAGCCATTATTCTCTACTAGGCCTCTACCTGTAACAAACCAAACACACTGTCAATCTTCAGCATAGCGTCTTTATTAGCAGCCAAATCAACACTTGCCTGCAAAACTGCTCACATGTGGATTGTCACAGGTAATGTCAGGGATCCAGTCTTGGGTGGCTGTCCTTTTGGTTTCAGGGATCACTTGGGCCAGTTTTTTATGGGTAAAGCCCACCACAAGAGAGGAGCTAACTTAGAGATAGGAGAAGAACTTCCTCACCCAGGGCCATAGGCCAGCAGCCGGGATTATATTATCAATTAACCCTGTGAGGGTGATGTACACAATCCCAAACAGCTTGCCAGTGTGATTGATTAGGAGGCCAAGTGAGGAGGCAGGTATTGGCTTGGGGGTCACAGGCGGTTCCATGCGGAGTTTGTATGCTGCAGGTAGTTGAATTTGCCTCTAAGCAACTTGGGTGTTGAGAATATCCAGGGGCTTTGACAGTTGTATCTAACTTCAGATTGTATGCAGACCAAGGGATCTAGTTTGAGGATCTTTTCTGGGGTGTAGTCCTTATATTCAGGTTTCAGAGGGTACTCTATGAAGTGAACAGGGCCAAAGGGAACACCTGGAGGACAAGAATCTAAGGGCAGAGGGGCAGTAGGGCCGTATAATATTATACTGATTTGATAGATATAAAGGAAAAATAAAGTAGTAGCTGTGTAAGTCAAAATAACATAGCCTTATTCAAAAATGGCAATAATTAGGAATACAGGGTCTTTTGGTCTACATAACACACCACTTCCAAACTTAATTTTTAATGGGGGTTCATCAGGAAATTGGAAAAGTGGGCCTGGGGGTTTGGGTGCTCTGGTTCAAAGGCAGTAAAATGACACCGGGCTGGGAGTTCTTTAATTAGTTGGAGATCTCAAATTGTCTACTTGTTTATCTTGCTCTAGAGTTGTGATCATGGGGCCAGGCAATGGGTCTATACCTCCTTCTGGGAATGGCTCTTGATTGGCCACTAGTCTAGACTTCAAGCTCATGAAGCTAATGGTTGAATTTTTTTTGCCTCCATTAGGCGCCTTGATTACTCCTTAAAGTGGTGCACTGATTTCTTTGGTTTAGTTTGCTTCACCATTTGGGCCATCATTCTTGTCTTCAGCTTGCAGGGGCTTGGCCTCAGGAAAATGCGGGCCAGCAGCCTGTAGGGATTCAGGGTCAGGGAATGAATCCCAACCTTGGGCCTGGTTTTCAAGGGAGAAAGAATTGGCAATCATGAAAGGTAAGCCAAGTGGGTTATTTTATTAGAGGAATGACTGGTTTAAATACAGGGTTGACATTATGGATTTGGAACACATATAGGGTCTCAACATTGTGCACATTGTAATCACATGGGTTTTTGTGAGGAGAGATTGAGAGTGGGGGTCAAGTGGGGTTGCAGAACCTTTTGTATCTACAACCCCCAGGCTTTTCACAAGTCCTCAATTTGCGCTAGCTGGAGCTCCCCCCTTGCAGGGGTGCTTAGACCCATTCTTGTTTGCAGGACTGGCGGCAGCCCACCTGATTGTGGGCACTGCCAGGTACGGGACAAGACTGAGGTGGCGCATCATTGGATCTGGGGGCCCCATTGAAGCTTGGCTATTTGCCTCCACAATGGCCTTATAGCAGTTGTCAATGGAGGTACAACATCCTACAGGAACCCACTTACAGATATGAGGTTTGAGCCCATTGACTATTAGAGTGAAAAGCATGACATTCCCATTGGCGACAGCTTCTGGGGCAGCAGCAAGGGCTTTCTGCCAAGATGCAAGATACTTGGGGACAGATCCTGTCTGTTTAATGGCCAAAAGGAGGGTTCCACTACATTGGGTGAAAATGTTTCACTGTAAAAAAATCTGCAGTGTCCCTGAAGGTGGTTCAAGTAAATTGGTGTTCCTGGCTGGGCCAGTTGGTAAACCATACTGTGGCGGGTCCTGTAAGGCGCCCAGACATAGTGGCAACCCACATAGGTTCAGGTACTTGTCAGATACAAAGGCGAATTTCTGTGGAATAAAGTCAGCTGAAAATGTCAGCCCCTTTCACACCACCTGCAAAGGATTTGAGCTGGAGGTTTAAAATAAAATGGGAGAGATCTGATAGTGGCAGTTTGATACGTGTGTTGTGCTGCCCCAGGCAAAGACAATTATAGACCCTTGTAAGCATCAGCTTATCCTGATAGTTAACATAACCCTTAGGGATGTACCCCTTGGGGATTGGAAGGAAAGTTTAATGATGGGGAGTAACCATGTGGCCCATACTCTGTCCTTTCTTGGGGGATTTTTTCTTAGGTAGGTTGTGAACCTACTTCTGCTACCACTGTTGCAACTGAACCAATGATAGTTCAGTATTTGATTTGGAAATACAACAGTCTTATAAAAAGTACAAGAATAAGAATCAGATGTAGTTTATTGTAGAATATTGCAGTTAATATACCATATAGAGAAGCCAAAAGTCCACATGGGGTGGCACAGTGGTAGGTTTGATATAAGGTTTGGGCTGTGGAATAGCTTGTGCAGGGATCTTTGAGTCAAATTGACAATACTCCTAATTAGGAGATAGTGCCTGCAATTTGACATTACCATTATTTTAATCCATGTCATTAGATATGTCCTGGAAAAATCATCAAGTTCTCATGTGTATTGTAAGATACATTAGCAGGCGTGGGAGGAAGTTTGGTTATAACACTTTCTCAGAATGGTAGCTTACCTAAGTAAATACATCAAAGATTGTGTAAAACTAACTGCACCAATCAATGACCTAACCAAGGGTAATTCTAAAAAGAAATTCATCTGGACACCTGAATATGATAAGAATGTCAGCTACTAAAGTAAACTCTGATTGAAGCGCCAATCTTGTATACCCAAATTACAAAGGGTACTTTGAGCTTGAGTTGGATGCCAGTAACACTGCCATTGGAGCAGTCCTACACATCTGCCAGCCAGGGCAGCAGAATTTCCTGCCAGTATGTTACAAAAGAAGAAAAATAACTAACACTAAGCAGAGGTACCCAATACACAACAAGGAATTGCTACTAATATACCATGCATGCAAGAAATGAAGATGTTATCTAGAGGGCATTTGAACGTCCAAGTACTAACTGACCATAAATCCTTAATAAAATTTAAAACTCAGAAAGCACTTACACGGCAACAAGCCAAGTAGATGTCCCTTCTGGTGCAGCTTAATTTGGACATCCAATACCAAAAGGGGGCAGATATTGTCACATCTGATACTCTCTCCAGGCTATGCCAGCCTAGAGAATGTCACCCTGACCACCTGGACCCATATTGGCCAAACTTATACAACACTGAGTATAAAACAAAAGTAAAATACCCCTCAACCCACCAGTTAACTCATAACACACCAGTAAGAAATGAGAAACACTTTCATGTGTCAAAAGATACAGTATACCATATCATCAAGTGAAAACACATTTCCTATATTCCCCTTGCACAAAGGGTTGATACCATCATCAGGCACCACACCTACTAGAGCACACAAAGGCTAACAATCTCTACTTTAATTTAAAAGAGATAGTATGGTGGCCCAATCTTAAATAATACATAATTGACGTTTTGAAAAAAGTGCACAGTGTGTGATAAATACACCAGCACCAAGGCTCTCCAGCCAACAGTTAATCCAGTACAAGACCCTGAACTATTTAATGTTTGGGGGCTGGACATAATGGGACCCTTCCCAGAAGCTAAAGCAAAACAACACTTCCTAATTGTAGCCATCATTTTTGCTACACGCTGACCCATCTTCTGGGCAACCAAAGACCACAAAGCAGAAACAATCAACTGCTTTATCAATAAGGCAATCATTGCTTACTATGAAACCTCTACTACATTATTACTGATGGAGCCACAGAACTTTCGAGACATGTAGTTAATTATAACTTAAAAACCATGAACATCAAACATTCCACAACCTTGCCCTACAAGCCACAGGCCAACAGCAGAGTTGAATGCCAAAATAGCATTCTCATAAGAACCCTTAAGAAAACAATGGATGGTAAAGCTAGAGACACATGGCCACTATATGTTAAACATGCATTATTAGTATCTCAGATATGCACTAACAGAGGGACAGGCTACTCATTGTTTGAATTAACATATGAATACAAACAAAAAAGGCCACCTGCAATAACCAAACATATGTGAAGATTCCCTTGGAGAAACCCCCCCACAGTGGAACAAGTCCTAGCACTACAACACATATGTCTCAAAGCCAAGATAGCAGAAAGTAAGAAACTCAAAGTACAAAAGGTGACCTCCACAGAGAAACCACTCCCAATCAACTCTCCTGTCTGGATCCTTGCTGAAAACAGAAAAAAGGATTCTGTACACAGAGGAGCAGGAAGGGTTATCAAATACAGACCAGACAGAAACACCTACCTAGTCAATTTCCAAGGCACCAAAGATCCTATCATCAAAAAGTATCACAGATCCCGCCTTTGCCTCAGCAAAGAGGAACACTTGACTTGGCTAGTACCTACTATCAAATAACTCCATAATATCAGGCAACAGCTCTCAAGACAAAGCCCCCTCCTGATGTACCATAGTAACCCCTTTAGAGAGGGGTGTGTTGAGGAGACAGATGTAATGGTATGCTTGCTGTTGCTGACACACATAAAATCCAGTCATTGCCTGTTTTGGCGCCAATCCAAAATTAAGTTCAACATTCTAGAAATGGCAAAAAGCTAATATCACATGACTTGTCCAGGTATCCAGCAATCAAAATCTAACTCACACATGACCTCCCTTATATCCAATCCAACTAAATCCCTACCACAGTAGAAGCTATATAAGTCTAAAGTATTATCCAATAAAATATACTATCCTCTTCTCTAAATCCATCTTCTAGGCTTCCCCAGAAGTTGATCCTCATTAATGGCAATGAAAAGTGCTGCTTTGTCATCACCCAGCTTGTTGCCTTGGCTATTCTAAAGCATGATTGTACTGAGATTAGCTTTGAGACAATATATTAAGATGCTCATATCAAAAAGTACCCTATCATCTTCAAGGGCTATCTTTAGTACTATGAATGCTAATGAGTTGGGGAGAAAGTAGCAACTGGAAGAGGAAAGAGTGAAGCACTGCCCCCAGAACTGCTATCACACCTGCTTTAATGGTGAGATAAAGACCACCTCAAGCCTAGAGATATGGCATAAACATTGCAGGTTTAAGTTTGGATTAAACCCAAAGTTTAAAAAGCTCTACCAAAAACTCCAGTTGGAGGAAGGTAGACTTTCTCCAAGCTCTGCGGCCTGGCTAACAGGGTGTTCCACAAGAAAAAGGATATCAAGTTTACCAGGAGGACGTACAATAGATGGTAAAGAAAAAATATAAGGTTGAAGATATAAAAAAACTTGCAAATGTGACAACTGCCCTTGGCAGTGGATTTAATTGGCCTTATAAAACTCTATCTTGCCTATAAGTTTTTGCTTTAACTTTGAGTTTTTATCCTTTTAGATAGTGTCAAGTATATACATCTTGAAAGTATATGAAAGGAGATAAAGGGTAAAATTAAAAGGAGAATAAAATTTTATTAGATATGAGTTTAGAGTATTATATAGTATCATGAAAAGCACATGTTATCCATGTATGTCATAACAGTCATAGGACTTGTCCAAGTAGTGTTCCTTTTAGGACTCAAAATTTTTGATCCCTGTAATAGATGGGAAAATGATAATAGTGTCACCAACTTAATGATTAGTCAGGAAATTGTTTAGGGAGGTATTCGGGAATTGCTTTCCCAAGAGGAAGAAAATGAAGATGTTGCAACAATAGTACTTTTTTTCAAAAATTATGGGTAGGCTTTGGGTGTATTTACGTAGTGATATTGTATGAAATATGACTATTTTTTCTAATTTACTAGTAAAACATGTTATATTTTCAGTTGCACTTATATAAACTATACTAAGTGATGTAACATCATTTATTGAACCCTCTTGAGAATGTAATTCCTTGAGTGATTCCATAACAAATGATTAAGTCTGTGACACTCTTATTGTTGCAACTGTATCTTCCTCCTTGCCTGCTAATGTATCTTACAATACACAGGGGGCGCTCAAAGAGCTGCCCCTTGACGTATCTAACAGTATGGAGCAATCAGGTGGCAGTATTGAACTATGTGCACTCTCTCCTAATTAGGAGTGTTGCCAATTTGACCTGCTGATCCTCACAGAAGTTATTCCTTGGCTCTAAACCTTACATGGAACTCCCCACTATGCCACCCCCTTGTGGCCTTATGGCTTCCCCATTTAGTATATTAATCACAATATCCTACAATAAACAATACCTTATTCATACTATTCTGTTCTTTCCTATTGGACTGTTGTCTTTACCAATTCCAAGTACTGAATCTTCATTGATTCATTTGCAACAGTGGTAGCATAATTAGGCTGACTACCTACCTAAAAAAATTTCCCCCAAGAAAGGTCAGAGTACGGGCCGCATGGCTACTCCACAACAAGAGACGTTCCTTCCAATCCCCAAGGGGGACATTCCAGAAGGAGATGTCATCTATCAAGATCAGCTAGTTCTCACCAGTGTATACAATTGGCTCCGCCTCAGGTAGCAAAACACAAGTGTCATCATGCCATAATAAGATCTCTCACATTGCACGTTAAACCTCCATCTTAAATCCTTTGCAAGTGGTGTGGAAGGGACTAACATTGTCAGCTGGCTTTATTCCACAGAAATCCGCCTTCTTATCTGCCAAGTTCTGAAGCTATGTGGGTTGCCATTGCTTTGGGCCGCCTTACGGGGCCTGCTGCAGTCTGGTTCACTAATTGAGCCAGCCAAGAAATAGAGATTACTTAGGCGTTGTTCAGGGATGCCTCAAAGTCCTGCTATAGCAAAACTTTTAGCCTATTTTTGGTAGGAACTCCCCTCCTAGCTATTAAACAGACCAGGTCTGTCCCTGAATACCTTACAGCCTGGCAACAAGCCCTTGAAGCTTCCCCAGAAGCTGTCACCAACGGGAATGTCATGCTTTTCACTCTAATAGTTAATGGGCTTAAACCCCATATTTGCAAATGAGTTCTTGTAGGGCGCTGCACCTCCATTGACAACTGTTACAAGGCCATTGTGAAAGCTAATAACCAGGCTTCCATGAACTTTTGCAGATCCAATAGCACACCACTCTAGCCTTGTCCTGCACCTGGCAGTGCTCACAATCAGGTGGGCTGCTGCCAGCCCGCCAACTAGAAAACAGGGTCAAGCGTCCCTGCAAGGGGGGACTTCAACTAGCACAAATCAAGGACCCAGGAAAAGTCTGGGGGTTGTAGATACAGGATGTTCTACAACCCCATTTGATCCTTACTATCAATCCCTCCTTGCAAAGAACCCTTGTGATTACAATGTGTGTGATGTTGAAACCCTCAATGCTTTTAGGTCCGCTGTGATGACCCTGTTCTCTAAGCAAGCCATTCTTCAAATAAAGTAACTTACTTGGCCTATCCCTTCTGTTCCTGTGGGAACACCCACAAAATTTTGGTAGACACTGGGGCCAATCACACTATGGTTGAACAGGCGTTTGGAGATTCTCAGCAGCTGGATATAGTGCCCAGCCAATTCAAGGCAGTTCAAGTAGCTGACTCCCACAGAGTGACAATTACCCATGAGAAGGTACCCTTATCTGTGAGAATGGGGAACTTCCAGTTCAAGCTCTTGGGACTATTCATGGCAGGGCTCAGCCACAACATCATTGCTGGCCTTGAATGGCTGCAGAACAATTGCCCCTATATTGACTGGGATATGTCTGGTATCACCATTAACCAAAAGGGGTGGGCTTTCAGATTTACCCTATCAAAATGAGCAAACTATTGCATGATACTGTGTTTGTCAGAATCACAGAGACAAGTACATGCAACTTCAAGGGGAGAAACTGGAATTTAAACAATGTTTAGTTAAAGTTATCTGCGCCAAACCACTTGCAGGCCCCCCTTGGCTGCTCCTCCCCCACCAGTACTTGCAGCACTTCTTGAGGAGTACAAGGACGTCTTCAGTGAAACACTAGAACAACTGCCCCATCCTTGATAGATACAACATGCTTTACAATTACAAGGGTCACTGCCCAAGGCACGCCCCCTTTATTGTCTGATGCTTAAGGAAGACAAAACTCTCTGTCAACACCTTGTGGACGCACTCATCAAGGGTTTCATTTGCCCTTCCCTCTCACCCTACAGGGATACAGTCTTCTTTGTGGCCAAGAAAGACGGTTCTCTTTGGTTAGTGGCTGATTACTGTGACCTAAAAAAGTAAATGTCAATAACAAACACCCTTATACTACTAATTGACAACTTGTTTGATGCGCTTGCAGGTGTAAAGGTTTTCAGCAAGCTTAATCTCACTGCGGGTACAACCAGGTCTGCATTGCACCAGGGGATGAGGCAAAAACTGCCTTCTGCACATGCTATGGGTTGTTTGAGTGTTTTTTTCATGAATTTTTGAATGACCAACACTGTCTCCACCTTTTTCATGATAATGGACAAGGTATTTGAGGATCTGATTGGGAAATGTGTGGTGGTGTACCTTGACAACATTATTGTCTTCAGTCAAGATCAAACCACGCACCTCCAACACCTCCATGCTGTCCTTGACACCCTTTGAAAAAACCAGCTGAAGGCCAAGTCTTCCAAATAAAAATTCCTCTGATCAGAGCCCCTATTCCTTGGGCACATCATCTCTGCCCAAGAGATAAAGCCTGGCCCGCCAAAATTAAGGTAATCACAAACATGCCGCCCCCACCAACATGGGTCAGGTGTGTACCTTCTTGAACATGGTTTCCTATGTGCGCAAGTTCATCTCCAATTGTAGAGAACTAATTGCACCTCTCACTGAGCTCCTCAATACCAAGCAGCGCTTCCATTGGACCCCTGTCAGAGATTGAGCCTTCAAGACATTGAAACAAAGGCTCAGAACCGCACCAGTCCTGCAGTTTCCCAATTGAAACCAACAGTACAAACTTGAGACTGACGCCTCTGACAGGGCCATAGAGGGCATGCTAAGGGTAGAGACTGACAATGGCGTCTTCCTTCCTGTAGCATATGAATCCAGGAAGCTCACTGACTTGGAACAATGTTACCCCATCCATGATAAAGAGCTGGCAGCCATAGTACACTGTGTTGAGAAGTGGCGTTGTTACCTGGAAGGTGCGACCTTCCCACCCCAAGTTCTGATGGACCACAAGTTGCTCCACTACTTCAATATGCAGTTTCATTTGAAACAACTTCAAGAAGGCTGTTTTAACACCTGTCCCCTTACAAACTACACATTTAGTACAAGCCTGGAAACAAACTTGTCACAGCTGACGCCCTCTCCATATTATATGTAGTGTCCATCACCGGTTAAAATTGCTTAGACCCCAACTAGCCAATACTCTACCTGTGTCCTGAAGCAACCTGCTACAAGGGCCTCAACTCCACAACTATATCCAAATTGAAGTAAAACAAAAGTCAGTTCACCACCAATGCTGGCAACGTCTGCTGCTAGGCAGAAACTGAGGAAAAGACAATGCATATTCCATCACCCAGCAAGGAGATACCATTCTGTTTTACCACCGCACCTTAGGACATATCAGAGGATTTAACCTCTTCAAAATAATGAAGTGTAAGGTCTGGTGGCTGTGTATGAGTCAAGACATCTTGGAGCTCCTCAAGCCCTGCGTGCTGTGTGATGAGAACATGTCAAAACCTGCACCTCCCAAGTCTGTCCTACCCATCAAGGCCATGAAACCCTTTAAACAGTGGGCCCTCAACATTGTTAGGCCCCTCTCTTAGGACAGAATAGACAAGAAGTGCATCATTACGGGAATAAGCATTTTCACCTGTTGGTCAGTAGTGTGGACAACTACTAATCACACCGCTAATATCATCACCTGCTTCATTGGTAAAGAGATTTTGGCCTGCTTTGGGAGGCCCAAACGCCTTATCACAGATGGGGGCCTGAGCTTGTGGGACACGTTAAGAAGTTGTATTGCACCAAGAATGCCCTCCAGAGAATAGTCACAACCCTCTGCATCCCCAAGCTGATGGGTGTGTGGAGCGCCTAAACAATTCACTAGTCCAACTCATTGTCAAGCTCTCACAGGTGCACCCCAATACTGTGTGGCCTGAACACCTGCCTACTGCTCTTCTTATCCTGCAAGCAAGGAATAAGAGGAAACAGGTTCAGTCCCAGTGCCTTAGCCTTTGGAACACCTGACGGTTTAACAGGGGTGGAGCAGGGGGAAATACACTCCAAAGTTCCCAGAATACCCCCTTGTTACCTACCCCCTCCCCAAGCCAGTGGCAATTCAAGGCCCAAGAATTCAAACACAAAAGAATTGAGGGGGGGGCACAAAGCACCTTGAGGCCAGATATGCTGTAAGTGACCCCGTCTACACCCTTAATCCTAATTTCTCCAAATTAGAACCAAACCATCAGAGGCCCTTCAAGATAGTTGCTGTGTATGACAAACACACCTATCAACTGGAAAATGTCTAAGAAAACACCAATAGACTCCATTATGATTGCTTGAGCCCCTGCCACACCATCCCCACACAAAGGTTGTTTGTGTGGACCTTCCTGGATCTCCCACAAACTCTGATCCTGGTGCCTGACAACAAACAGGGGGCAAGGGGGGTGTTACAACCAAGTCTTCCTCCTTGCCTGCTAATGTATTTTACAATACACAGGGGGCGCTCAAAGAGCTGCCCCTTGACGTATCTAACAACATGGAGCAATCAGGTGGCAGTATTGAACTATTTGCACTCTCTCCTAATTAGGAGCATTGGCAATTTGACCTTCTGATCCCCGCACAAGTTATTCCTTGGCTCTAAACCTTACATGGAACTCCCCACTATGCCACCCCCTTGTGGCCTTATGGCTTCCCCATTTAGTATATTAATCACAATATCCTACAATAAACAATACCTTATCCTTATTACTCCTGTCCTTTCTATTGGACTTTTGTCTTCCCCAAATAAAATGCTGAATTTTCATTGGTTCAGTTGCAACATTGTCACTCACTCATCTAATACAGGAATCAAAACTTTCAAGTCCTAGGCAAACACTACTTGGACAAGCCCCATGACTGCCATGACATACATGGACAGCATGTGGCTTGTCATGATACTATATATTCTTCTATATTCCTATCCAATAAAATATCATTCTCTTATTAATTTCTCCCTTTATCTTGTTTATTATACTTCTAAGAGGTATATATAGAACATTGGCAGCACAAATAGATTATCCACACCTATGCAACTTAAAGAAAAATTCCTTCAAAAAAAGAACCTATTAGATTGCACTCCCCATCAGTTGGGGAAGATAAAAAGAATGTCAGAACGTCCCTACAGGATGTATTGTCTTCAACAATATCCTTGTATCTACCAAACAGTACAACTTCCTCAGCACACAAGACGACCTGAACCTGCCTCCAATCCCTGACTTATCCAAAATATCCAACACTGTATTTCAACACCTCTGTTCAGCAGAAATTGGAACGTTCTCATGACTACACTGTGAAAACGCCAACCTCTGGATTCAAAGCACCCAAAATAAATCCATAAAAGTGGACTACTCCCAAAGACTCTGGGCAAGTGAAATTTTTTACAAGAACTGGGGCTGCCTCCTGCTTTGTGAGAAAATGGTTTAAACAATATCCTGGTCACAATAAAGATTGTGATGTGTTCAAAAATGCCTTCTTAGAAAGTTTTGTCATAAACAACTCTGGTGTTGTGATCATGACAGAACTCAGAAACTTCAAATGACAGAAACCATTGAGGGATGCATTACAGCATACAAAGTCATACTTGATTGGGCTTCTGATACCATTTTCTTTGATGAGGCTTGATCATGTCTGGACTTTCTACAATGGTCTCCCCACACATCAGATGTCAGTTTAATATAAGCTGCTGAAAAAACCTCCTGGATGTATACTTGGAAAAAAACAATCTTCTTATAAATCAGGCAACCCCATGCAACCAACAAGCAGAAAGAGAGTCTCTCATTCAAGAGGTATAATTAATCCAACTAACAACCCAACTAAGTCAATAATTCCCATCCTTGGGGCATAAATTATACAACTCAGGTGAACCAGATGAGTACTGACAATGCACTCAAAGAGAAAAAGCTCAGGGGAGTGCTTAAGTGAGCTGTCCTTCCCCAATACACCTGACTTCTACAGGGACCAAGATGTGAATTCAAAATCATTATCTAAGTGCCTCCAACAATCCTACACTGTTTGCCACCCAAACAGGAAATAAACTATTTTCCTATTTTTTCTGCTTTTTAATATATCATGGTACAGCACTATTAGACACTGAAGCAGACCAGTCTCTTGTTGACAAGAAATTTGCTAATCTCATGAACCTATCCACAGTTAAGATCAACATCAAAAGAATTATTATGCCAGACAACAGAAGCACCCCAGTCACCAAGAAGGCAAAACCTTTCTGGGCGCAAACAGTGGATGTGCTAAATACACTTAGTGGCCTCATCATCCTAATACCTAAATAAAATGTAGTACTTTTTCTAGATTTGATGAGAAATAAAACCCTCACATTGACTGGGGTAGAGCTACACTCATCTTACAACAAGGAAAAATACACCATTATGTGTATCCAACTTTCTTGACACTCTCATGAGAGACAATATGTTTGTAAAGATTACAATAACAGAAGAAAAAGGACGCCGGTGTTGCAACATCTTTGGTTGCTCCCTCTTGGGGAATTAACACCCCAAGTATATCATCAAATTAATCACTGAATGACTCACTGAATAACTAATAAATTGGTGGAACTACTATTAGTCAGTCATCTATTACAGGGATCAAACAATCCAGATCCAAAACAGAACACAACTTGAATAAGCCTTGTGACTTAAGAAAAACATCACTCAGATAAGCCTTATGACCTCCATGACATACATGGACGGCATGTGACTTTCCATGATACTATATATATCCCTATATTCATATTCATTAAAGTATCTTATCTTCTTAATTTTCCCATTTATCTTGTTTATTAAACTTCTCATAAGTATAAACTTGACACAAGTAAGATCAATTTTAATGCCTGCAAACATGGAATTATTCACTTTAAAAATGTAGAGACCTCACTTGTGCAAGATCCAATCCAACAACAGCTAATCCAATAAATCCCTTCAGTATTCCAGGAGAATCTGCCAGGCCTTCCCCCTGAAAAGAATATATAACACAAATTTGATATCAATGAAAGCATCCCAAAAGTCTTCATTATCTATTGCTTAACACCCCAAGAAGAGGATGTACTAAAGGCCTACCTGGATAAAACCTGTAAAAGAGGCTCATTTGATCATCAAAGTCTTCTTTTGGTGCAGCAGTCTTCTTTTTAGCCAAGAAAGATGGTGGGTTACACCTAATTTACCAACTACATAGCATTCAAAAAGAATTACAAGAACAATCATCCCCTGATCCTGATTAATGACCTCTTTGACGCTCTAGGGGGTCACAGTTCTTCAAAATTGGTTTAACAGCAGGATATCACTAAATTTGTGTCAAACCAGATGACATCCCCAAAACAAAATTCCAAAAATGATATGGCTCATTTGAATGTGTGGTCCTCATTTTTGGTATTACAAATGCCTCAAGCACCTTTGTAACATTTATGAATGAAGTATTTAAAGACCACATCAGGAAAAGGACTATAGTCTACCTGGACAACGTAATCTTTTAAAGCCCCAACAAGGAATGGTATTGAAAAGATGTTCACGTGGTGCTTAATACACTCAAAAAAACCAACTCTTGCCAAACTGTCTAAATGTGAGTTCTTTATAACTGAGCTCCCATTCCTAGGCCACATTATCAGTAGATATGGAATTAAACCAGATCCAGAGAAGGTAAGAGCCATCAAGGAGATGCTAGCACCACACAACAAAAGTGAACTTCAAACGTTCTTGGGAATAATCACATACATCAGAAGGTTCATCCCAACTGGGGATTATTAACTGATCCCTTGTCTGAAATCACCAGTAAACCAACAAAATCTGTGTAGCACTGTTAAGAGAACAACATTCTTCCAACTAAAAGAACAAATGATCACCGCTTGTATCATGCAATACCTTAACCACAAAGAAATCCATGAATTGTAGATTGATGCCTCTGACTATACTGTTGTAACTGAACCAATGAGATTTCAGTACTTGGAATTGGGGAAGACAACAGTCTAATAGGAAAGGACAGAATAGTAAGAAAAAGGTATTGTTTATTGTAAGATATTGTGATTAATATAATAAATGAGGAAGCCACAAGGCCACAAGGGGGTGGCATAGTGGGAAGTCCCATGTAAGGTTTTGAGCCAAGGAATAACTTGTGCAGAAATCAGCAGGTCAAAATGGCAACGCTCCTAATTGGGATGAAGTACCCGCCATTTGATGCTGCCATCAGATTAATCCATAACATTAGATATGTCAAGGGGCGGCTCATTGAGCGCCCCCTGTGTGTTGTAAGATACGTTAGCAGGTGAGACTGGAAACTCGGTTGCAACACCCCCCCTTACTCCCTGCTTGTCATCAGAAACCAGGACTGGAGTCTGCGGAAGGTCTGGGAAGGTCTGCACGAACAACCTTTGTGTGGGGATGGTACGTCAGGGGCGCAAACAATTGTGGTGGAGTTTCTTGGTGTTCCCCTGGGCATCCTCAAGTTGGTAGGTGTGGTTGTCATAGACAGCAGCTACCTTGAAGGGCCCTAGGTGGTTGGGTTCTATTTTGGCAGAATTGGGGTTGAGGGTGTAGACAAGAGTCACCTATGACGTATCTAGCTTTGAGGTGCTTTGTCCCTCCTGCAATCCACTTGTGTTTGACCTCTTGGGCTTTGGCACGCCATTGGTCTAGAGAGGGAGTTGGCACTAAGAGGGGGCTTGTTGGGAACCTTGGACCGTAGTTTCCCCTGTTCAACCCCTGTCAGACTGTCAGGTGTTCCAAAGGCCAGGGTGCTAGGGCTGAACCTAGTGCCCCTGTTGATTCTTACTTGCAGGATCAGTAGGGCAGCTGGAAGATGTTCAGACCACGCAGTGTTAGGGTGCTCTGGTGAGAGCTTGGCAATCAGTTGAACCAGGGAGCCATTTAGTTGTTCCATGCATCTGTTGGCTTGCGGATGGTAGGGGGTCATGACTATATGCTGGAGCAAGTTCTTGGCGCAGTATGCCTTCACGACATGTCCAACAAGCTTGGGCCCGCCATCTGTGATGAAACGCTTGGGTTGCCCAAAGCAAGCCACAATTTCTTTGCCAATAAAGCAGGTAACAGTGGTGGCAGTGTAGTTAGTGTGGCCCAGGCCACTGGCTAAGGTGTGAAATAGTTGATAGCAGTGATAATATACTTCTTACCCAGTCTGTCTTTGGGGAGCGGTCCCACAATGTCAAGGGCCCACTGTTCAAAGGGTTCCTTAGCCTTGATGGGTAGAACAGACTTGGGAGGTGCAGGTTTGGACGTATTCTTTTCACACAACACACACGTCTCAAGGAGCTCCAAGATGTCTTGGCACATGTGCGGCCACCAGACCTTTTGTTTCATAATCTCAAAGAGGTTACGCCCTCTGATGTGACCCAAGGTTTGGTGGTAGTGCAAGATATTGTGTCCCCCTGTTGTGTGGTGAGAATGTACGGCGTCTTTTCACCTATCTCTGCCCGGCAACAGACGTTACCAGCATTGGTGGTGAACTGACTCTTGTTGTCCTTCAGCTTGGAGATGGTGACCAAGTTAAGGCCCTTGTAGCGGGTCGCCTCCAGGCACAGGTAGAGCATGGGCCAATCTGGGTCCAACCCATTGTCCCCAGTGATAGACGCTATGTAGAGTCATGAAAGAGCGTTGGCTGTGACAAGTTCTTTTCCAGGCTTATTTTCAATGCAGAGCTGATAGGGGGATAGACGCTCAACCCATCCTGCTTGGCAGCGTGTCAAATGGGACTGTGTGTTGAAGTACTGGAGTAATTTGTGGTTTGTCAGAACGCGGGGTGGGAAGCTTGCACCTTCCAAGTAACAACACCACTTCTCAACACAGTGTAAAATAGCTTCCAGCTCCTTGTTGTGGATGAGATACATTGTTCTGAGTCAGTGAGCTTCCAGGATTCATATGCTACGGGGAGGAAGACGCCATTGTCAGTTTGTACTCTTAGCACGCCCCCTATGGCCCTGTGAGAGGCGTCAGTCTCAAGTTTGTACTGTCAGTTTTGGTTGGAAACTGCAGTACTGGTGCTGTTGTGAGCCTTTGCTTCAACGTCTTGAAGGCTTGATCTCTGGCAGGGGTCCAATGGAAGCACTGTTTGGTATTGAGGAGCTCAGTGAGAGGTGCAATTATTTCCCTGCAATTGGGGATGAATTTGCGTACATAGGCAACCATGCCCAAGAATGTCCGCACCTGGCCCACATCAGTGGGGGGCGGCATGCTAGTGATTGCCTTGATTTTGGCAGGGTTGGGATTTATCCCTTGGGCAGAGATGGTGTGCACAAGGAATAACAACTCCAACTTGAGAAACTAACATTTGGAGGGTTTAGCTTTTAACTAGTTTTCCCAAAGGGTGTTGAGGACAGCGCGGAGGTGTTGGAGGTAATGGTTTGATCTTGACTGAAGACAATAATGTTGTCAAGGTACACCACCACACACTTCCTAATCAATTCCTCAAAGGCTTTGTTCATCAACATGGCAAAGGTGGAGGGAGCGTTGGTCATTCTAAAGTTCATGACATGACACTCAAACAACCTGTAGCCTGTGCGGAGGCAGTTTTTGCCTCATCTCCTGGTGCAATGCAGACCTGGTTGTACCCTGCAGTGAGATTGATCTTGCTAAAGACCTTCACACCTGCAAGTTTATCAAACAGGTTGCCAATCAGCGGCAGGGGGTATTTATTTTTAACTGTCACCTCATTTAGGGTGTGGTAGTCTGTGACCAGGCAAAGGGACCTGTCCTTCTTGGCTACAAAGAAGACCGCCGCCCCGTATGGAGAGAGCAAGGGGCAAATGAAGCCCTTATCAAGCGCGTCCACAAGGTGCTGGTGGAGGGTTTCATATTTCTTTGGTGTGAGACAGTATAACGGTTGTGCTTTAGGTAACAATCCTTGAAGTTGTACAGTGTGCTGGACATCCTGGGGTGGAGGTAGTTGTTTGAGTGTTTCACTGAATACGTCCTTGTACTCCTTGAGGATTGCAGCTAGCGCTGGTGGTAGTGATGTTGACAAGGGAGGGACTGCAGATGGTTCTGCACAGATAACTTTGACTGAACATTGATTAAAGTCCAGTCCCCCCTTGAAATCATATGAGCCTGTTTCTGTCATTCTGAAAAACACAGTGTCATATAATAGTTTGTTTATTTCCATGGAGTAGATCTGGAACCCCACCCCGTTTCTATTGAGGGTGATGACAGAGGTATCCCAGTCAATGTAGGGGCGGTTATGCCGGAGCCAATCAAGGCCAGCAATTATGTTGTGGCATAGGTCTGCCATGATTGGCACAGAGAGCTTAACCTGGACGTTTCCCATCCTTACAGAGAAGGGCACTGTCTTGTGGGTGATGGTAATTCTGCGGGAATCAGCTACATGTACTGCTTTGAATCTGCTGGGTACTTGATCTAATTGCTGGGAGTCAGCAAACACTTGATCTACCATGGTGTGATTGGCCCTGGTATCTACCAGTAGCTTGTGGGTGTTCCCATGGAAACAGAAGGGATAGGACATGTGTATTACTTTATTTGAGGAGTGGGCGGCTTGCAACACAGGGTCATCACTATGGACCTGAAGGACATCCAGAGTTTCAACCTTGTGAAAATTGTAGTTGCGGGAAAACTTTGCAGGCATATGCTGAGAGGATGGTTTGGTCAGGGTTGTAAGGCCTCTTGTTGCTACAACCCCCAGGCTTTTCCCTGGTCCTCAATTAGTGCTAGCTGGAGCTCCCCCTTGTGGGGGCGTTTAGTTGCACTTTCTTGTTGAAAAGGCTGGCAACAGCCCACTTGGCTTTGGCCATTGTTAGATGCAGGACGTGGTTGGGGCAGAGCATCATTGGTGCAACAGAAGCCCAGTGAAGCCTGGTTATTGGCTTCTGTGATGGCTTTATAGCAGTTGTCAATAGAGGTGCAGCGGCCGACAGGGACCCACTTAAAGATATGGGGTTTTAACCCATTGACAATGAGAGTGAGCCACATGGCGTTCCCATTGGTCACTGCTTTGGGGGGCAGCAGCAAGGGCTTGTTGCCACGTGGTGAGATACTCAGGGACAGAACCAGTCTGCTTGATGGCTAAGAGGGGAGTCCCCAAGATAATGGGAGAGAAGGTTTCACTATATTGGGACTTGGCGGCGTCTCAAAATGTTGCCCAGGTGACGTCAAACTCCTGGCTGGCCCAGTTGGTGAACCACACAGCAGCAGGCCCTGTAAGGCGGCCAGATGCGGTGGCAACCCACATGGACTCAGGGACCTGACAGATATGAAGGCGCGTTTTGGTAGATGGGAGCCAACTGACAGTGTCAGCTACTTTGACACCACCAGTGAAGGACTCTAGTTGAAGGTTGAGCATATGTTGGGATAGGTTCAACTGTGGCTGGGTGACGCTGGCGTCAAGCTGCCCGTGGCGGAGCCAATTGTATACACTGGTAAGAACTAACTGATCTTGATAGATGACATATCCTTTGGGAATGTCCCCCTTGGGGATTGGAAGGAACGTCTCTTGTTGTGGAGTAGCCATGTGGCCTGTACTCCATCCTTTCTTGGGGAAAATTTTGTTTTTAAAATAGGTTGTAACCTACTTCTGCTACCACTTTTGTAACTGAACCAATGAGAGTTCAGTATTTGGAATTTGGGAAGACAACAGTCCAATTGGAAAGGACGGAATAATAAGGTTAAGGTGTTGTTTATTTTAGAATATTGTGCTTAATATACCATAAGGGGAAATCCACAAGGCCACAAGGGGGTGGCATAGTGGGAAGCTCCATGTAAGGTTTGGAGCCAAGGTTTAACTTGTGCAGGAATCAACAATTCAAATTGGCAATGCTCCTAATTAGGATGAAGTACCCGCCATTTGATGTTGCCATCAGATTGGCTCATAACGTTAGATACCTCAAGGGTCGGCTCATTGAGCGCCCCCTGTGTGTTGTAAGATACGTTAGCAGGCAAGGCTGGAAACTTGGTTGCAACACCCCTCCTTGCTCCCTGCTTGTTGTCAGACACCAGGACTGGAGTCTGCAGAAGGTCTGGGAAGGTCCGCACAAACAACCTTTGTGTGGGGATGGCGCGGCAGGGGCGCAAGCAATCATGGCAAAGCTTCTTGGTGTTCCCTTGGGAATCTTCAAGTTGATAGGTGTGGTTTTATAGACAGCAGCTATCTTGAAGGGCCTTGGTGGTTGGGTTCCAACTTGGCGGAATTGGGATTGAGGGTGTAGACGGGGTCACCTACGGCGTACCTAGCTTTGAGTTGCTTTGTCCCTCCTGCAATCTGCTTGTGTTCAATTTCCCAGGCCTTGGCACGCCATTGATCCAGGGATGGGGTTGTTGTTAGGGGAGGCTTGTTGAAGACCTTAGACTGTAGCTTTCCCTGTTCAACTCCTGTCAGACTGTCAGGCATCCCAAAGGCTAGGTGTTGTAAATTGTGCTATTAATGCTATATTGATCTGCCCTTTGAATATTGATAGTTGCAAAGATTTATCTGGTTTTGCATTCAAGTTAGGAAATTCCTTGCCTTCTGCAAATGGGTCTGGTTTAATATCCACCCATTCCGGATTATTGTACCTGTCTGTGATTGATCCTGGTATGACTTTATCCCAGTGTGACCCCCTCAATCACTCTGTCTTCCTATTGAGTGATCTCTGTCCTTTGTCTACTATTTAAAGTAGAATCTTTATTCCTAATAAAGTTTAAGTTTATCCACATTTTTGTTGGCTTTTATAATCTTCAAGCTTTTCCTCGCAATTCTTCAAAAGGACTTTTACATCTTGTTTTCCAGGAAATTAAGGTATGTGCCCTTGATTTTGCCCTGAAGACTAACCCAAGGCTAGCTTTGAACCTCAAATATTTTGTAATAAAGATTTCCCGCTGTGTCCTCCAGGATGTTGTCCACTGGAGCCAAACACAACAAAATGGTGCTCACTACAGGGGCTGCAAGCCCCTTGGTTACCCTGTTCCCACGTGCATTCTCTGGTCCCTCTCCCTTTGTTTCTGAAGTACCAGATCAACCCAAAGTTTCTAGTCCTCCCCTATAAGAAGATATTACCAATGCTCCTGCAAATCCTCTGGTATTGGTTCTGTCTCCCGGGCCCTTGTGGCCCCCTTCCTGCTTTCTCTCTCAACTATGAGCAAGCCCGTGCTGCTGCCCGCTCCCTTCTTCACTCTGGTACAGTAGCCATGCACTCTATCCCTGGCCTCTGTCCTGGGTACGCCTACAAAGACCTGTACTCCTTCCTGTTGGATTTTGGTCTCCCCCCCGTGTTGATGGAATCCATGAATACTATTGGTGTGTTGGTTAACCAGTTCATCCAACCTTCCCTAGTCCATCACCAAATTGCTTTGGGATCTCAGAATCAACTGCTAGATGCAGTAGCCTCCGCTGTCTCAAATAACCAAGCTCAAAATATGGCCTACCAAGAATGGTCACATAGTCTCTTTGCTTGTATTTCTGACAACCAGTGCAACTCGTTGGTGTCACAGAAGTATTTAACCACCTCCCTGAATTCCCTTTGATCCTTGCTTCCTGGATACATAAAGGACCAACTATGCAAATTGGATGAACATCAGTCAGCCTGGCGTGAGCAAATCAAGGCTTTTCTTTTTAACCATCAGCAGTATTTTGAGACTCTGGTTAGTGAACTAAATCAATTCAGAGAGTATATCAACTTGCAACTCAAATTGATAGGAGCTCATTTTGATACTTGGGGCCGCCACCTGCAGCATCAATATGGTCTAGATAAGGCTGTACTAGGTGACACTCTATACCAAGTGCAAACTTATGTTGACAATTGGGTGGCTTCTATTGCGGTGACTCCTCCCGCTCCTCCTGTTGGGACCCCTTCTGATTTTGAAACCAAAGTATGGGAGGCCATCACCAAGCTCAAGGCTACCACTAGACGCCAAGCTTCTGTGCAACCTCCCCCTCCAGTCAAACCTATGCCTGACCCTTGTATTGCCTCCCTCACTGATCAGGTGGCTACTCTACAAGGTGAAATTGAGTACTTAAGACAGCGCCTATCCAATTCTGAAGGTTTGTCATCTGAATCTGAAGATGAAGATGAAGACAAAGGTGAAGTTGTTAATACTCCTGCTCATGACTATCATGGTTGTTGCCCTGGTCTGGAAGGTCAACCCCAGGTCCACTGTGCGCGTGCTCTAGATCAACTTTCCAAAGTGACAAATGATGTAGCTGATAGGCAAGACGCGTTAGAAAGAGAGTTCCAAACCTCCCTCGCTTTACAGAGACTCTAAATGGACAAGTTGCCCCATTGGTCACTCAGGCCACCTCCCTGGCTACTTGTGTTAATGGTATTGCTGGCACCTTGGCAGTACAACAAATCAATATTGATGAATTTGGGACTGCTTCCATGACTGCTCAAGACATCAGTGGGCAGAATAGCTCTACCTTGGACACTTTAGAGGAAAGCCTTTGACTTCTCTGGGCTAGACAACCTACTGCTGAATCCAAATTTGAGGGCAATCCTCACATTAACGTCCTCAACCCTGGTGAGAACAGCCAGTCCTTGTCTTTGTCTATTGACCCAAACTATAAGCCAACATTCAATCAGATATATGATCCCAAGACCTCTACCATTGCTGCTTTTCTGACCATTTACAAAACTGCAATGCGTAGGGCTACTGACAAACTCAAGAAGGAACACATCCTTACCTGCCTCCATCCCACTTGCCAAGAAGTTGTGGTCCCTGAGCTCCCTTCTATTGTCACCTGGGAGGATATGAAGTGCCTCCTTATTGAAGAGTTTGGAGGAGACCTCAGCTTGGAAGTCAAGAAGAATGCATTTATGCATATTGCTTTCAAACCCAAGGAGACCCTGGCTGAGTTTGCAGATTGTTTCTACATTGAAGGCCAGCAGTTAATTACTAGTTGACAGTTAACCCCCCCCCCCCCCCAAGAAGCCTACACAGCTTGTTCAAATGCTTTGAAGGTGAACCAGCTTCTATGCTTACACTTTAAGGCACACAAGGCTTCACTTACTTCCATGAAGAGTATTAAGATGCTCTTGCAAGACATGCTTTTGACACATGGAGGTACGGTGGTGCGTGAGAATAAAGCCAATAATGCTGGGACTACCTCTTGTATGTCACGCATTATAACTCTGGGTACTAGTGGACAGGCTAAGAGACAGGACTGTCATAATTGTGGCCAGATTGGACACCACTTGCGCACTTGCACTTATCCTTGAGTGAAAGGTTGCAATCCCAAGGAGCAGGTGGGAAAAGAGAGGTCAGCTTAGAAACAGAGACGCTCTCTGCTGACCAATCTCCCCCGTCTCCCCCTGATCCTCTGTCTGATGAGGAAGCTTCCTCTTCCTCTGATCCAACTATCCTTCATCTGTTTCACAACCTTTCCAGTGATTCAGATCCTGACAATTATAATAGTGAAGACTCTGATAGTTATGGCTACTCCGTCCTGTCTGTTCCAGAAACTATCTTGGTACCCTACAAGCTTTGCTCTGGGGAGACTACCACCACTTCCTGGGTACCTCCAAGTGAAGCTAAGTCCATGGTGACTTGCCCTTACCTAGCTCAAGCCCATTGACCTCCTGTCTTGGTTGACTCCTCTGAAGAAGCAGCAGAGTTAGCTGAAGCTCTTTTCCACAATGTAACCATATCTCTTCCACTACAGACTGTGTATAAGTAAATCCCTGTGTTACGGTGTATGCTGGCCAAATGGGAAAAGGAGCTAGAAGCTACACAAGATGTGTTGGCAGTCCTGCCTCCCTTTGTGAAAGATACAACCCGCGTGGAAGTATCAATCCAAAAGGTCAAAATCAAGGCCATCTTGGACATGGGTTCCCCTGTCAATGTGGTATCTTCCAAGCTAATGAAGAAACTTATGTTGGCCCCTGACCTCAACTACACACAGTTGTATGGCACAGCTGGTATGGTCCAAACTTGAGCCATTGGTGCCTACTCCGCTCTACCCATGAGGTTTGGGAAACTCTTTATTGCCTCCCCTGCTGTGGTCCTAGCAAACAAAAGCTATGACCTCTTGGTTGGTACTCAGTTCCTCTGAAAATATAACGGAATTGTAAACTTACAAGATGGATACCTTTTGCTCTTAGGATATGAAGTTCCTTTGATTTTTGAGGAACCTCCGCGCCTCCCAGGCAAACGTCTTAAAACTTGTGTGCTTAAGTACCCTACGGGTATCTTCTCCCTCAAGTATAGGACTCACTCCTCCAACATGTGTACCCCTCCTCCTTCCTGCCCTGCAGAAGAAGGGGTACCCCTGCTAGTGCCAGCCGCTATCACCATCCCCCTGGGCTCTCAAGTGGTGATCAACTCCCAGATTTCTTATGAGCTGCCTGAAAAGTCCTTCTTGGAGCTTTACTCACCTGAATCCTTAAGTGGTACTGAGCCCTGCCTATGTCCAGGGATTTTGGACCAAACTCACAAAGAACCTGTGCAATTACTGCTTGCTAACCTGATGGCCCTGCCCATGCAAGTAACCAGAGGTCAGGTTGTAAGTCATGGTTGGATACTTGGAGCAGAACAAGTATCCTCCCTATACCTCTTTGGAACTTTCAGTGATTTCAACCTACCTGAAGATGATCCACAAGTTCTCTCCTTGTTCAATGCTGCTGATTTCCCCCAATTGTCTCCTGTTCAACAAAAAGATGTATTGGACCTACTCAATCAGTTCAGTGACATCTTTGCCTCTGGACCTACGGACTATGGCCTTGATAAAGGAGCCATCCATCAGATTGATACTGGGGATGTACCTCCTTTTTGTGCTAAACCATACCGCTGTAGTAGAGTGGAAGATGCTCAGGTGTCTAAAGAACTCAAGCAGCTTCTGGACGCTGGGTTGCTGGCTCCTTCCAAAAGTCCTTGGGCTTCCCTGTTACTGATCCTCAATAAGAAAGATGGGGGACACCACATTGTAATGGATTATTGCCGCCTGAACTCTCTCACTAAGAAAGATTTGTACCCCTTGCCCAGAATCAACAATGCTCTCAGAAGACTGGGTGGTTCCAAGTTTTTCTTGGCCATGAATCTGGCTTCAGGGTACTGGCAGGTTAACCTATCACTTGAAGATTGAGAAAAGGCTGCACTCATCATGTCAGAGGGTCTCTTTGAACCCACTTGTATGCCCCAGGGACTATGCAATGCCCCTGCCACATTTCAGCAGGCTATGGACTCCATCTTACAAGACCTAAAACTATCTTGTGTCCTTGTATACCTTGATGATATTAACGTATTCAGCGCTACCTTTAATGATCACTTGGAGCATCTCAAGGCTGTTTTTGTTAAGATCCGTGAAGCTGGCCTGAAACTCAAAACCTCTAAATGCTCTTTCTTCAAGGAACGTCTTGAGTTTCTAGGACACAAAGTCACTCAAACTGGAATCCGCCCCATGAATAACAAGGTGGAAGCCATTGACAAGATGCTACCTCCCACAAATCTTTGAGAAGTACATGTATTCCTTGGTACAATGGGCTACTACCAACAATTGATCCCTGAATTTGCTGAACTGAGTGAACCCCTTGTCCAACTGCTACGCAACGTCCCCTTTGAGTGGACTGACAGCCAACAACAAGCATTTTTAGGCTGAAGACCAAACTCAAGGAGGCTCCTATCTTTGCCTATCCTGATTATGATAAAGAGTTTATCTTGTATAACAACGCTAGTGGAGTAGCTGTGGGTGCTATTCTTGCCCAACTTGACAATAAAGATGTAGATTGACTTGTAGCCTACTCATCAAGGCTCCTTAATAAGCACAAAATGAACTACAGTGTTACCAAGAAGGAATGTTTGGCTGTACTGCATGCTGTGAAACAGTTTTGGCATTACATCTATGGAACCCACTTCACAGTAGTCACTGATCACTCTTCTCTCAAGTGGTTACAACAGTTGAAGGAACCTGAAGGTCGGTTAGCATGTTGGGCTCTACGTCTGCAAGGGTACAATTTCACTGTGGTACACCGTCTGGGGGCCCAACATCAGAACACTGATGGCCTGTCAAGGATGCCAATCCTGGCTATCCACCCTGCTGATGCTAATTGCCTATATGAGCTAATAGGGTATCCTGACTCTTGGACCACTGAGCCCAAAGATATCTGCCTAGCTCTACAGACCCTATCCAAGGACACCATAATTTGTGATAGACAACTCTTCAAGAAGGTTAACAATGCCTACATATCTTACGTTTGTCCTAGTATGAGGATAGCCATCATCCTCCAAGCTTACATTGATACTGGCCATGGAGGTATAGCCAAGACTCATGAATGGTTGTTCAAAAGCTTCTACTGGGAAAACATGTGCCTCTTGATCCCTGATGTCCTTGGCTCCTGCCATTCTTGTCAACTCCAACGTCCTTGTCCTTCCCAACACCAGTTTCAACTCATCCCTCCAAAGCATGCCTTCCATACAATGAGTATTGATGCTGTTGGGCCCTTCCCCTGTTCTAGGTTGGGATGTCAGTTTATCCTGGTTGCTATAGACCACTTTAGCAAATGTGTTGAAGCCAGAGCAACAAAAGATATAACAGCTAGGACCACGGCTAATTTCTTGCTGCAAGACATCTTCTATTGACATGGCTGCCCTCAAGTCCTGCTTTCTGACAATGGTACCAACTTTAATGCTCGCCTCATCACCTATATTGTCAAAGCTATGGGGACTCACCAGTTGTTCTCTGCGCCATATAATCCCTCCACCAATGGAACTGTCAAACGAGCAAACTCCACCCTAGTATCCATTATGAGAAAACTCACGCTCTCTGACGCTGCCAACTGGGACTTGTTCCTCCCTGCCACGCTCTTTGCCTAGCACCTTAGTAGACATTGGGTGACTGGTCAATCCCCTTTTTCCATGCTTAATGGACGTGGGGCCACTACCCCCTCAATCTTGGGACCTCCTCTGATCAAGTATGATACATCTGCAAATCCTGAGACCCACGTGTAAGATTTAACCAACTGTATCATTGACATCCAGGCCACTGCCTAATCCACTGCTTATAAGGTTAAGGCTTTGGAGCTCTCTCCATCCAATGCTTCTAGAGCCCCCCTCCCCAAATACCAGATAGGCAATCTAGTTCTCTACTACCAGAATTGTACAGGTGGTAGAGCCCACAAGCTGGATCCCCTCTGAGTTGGGCCCTGTGAGGTTACCTTCAAGAAGGGCTTTGAGTACACTGTAAAGCTACTATTGTCTGGCCGTCCCTTTGCCTGCGTTCACTCCAAATTCCTTTGCAAGTATCAACTCCCTCAGTCCAATCTTGAGGGGGGAGACGTCGTAAATTGCACTATTAATGCTATTTTGATTTGCCCTTTGAATATTGATAGTTGCAAAGATTTATCTGGTTTCACATTTGAGTTTGGAAATTCCTTGCCTTCCGCAAATGGGTCTGGTTCAATATCCACCCATTTCAGATTATTGTACCTGTATGTGGTTGATCCTGGTATAACCTCATTCCAGAGTGACACCCTCAGCCACTCTGTCTTCCTATTGAGTGATCTCCGTCTTTTGTCTACTATTTAAAGTAGAATCTTTATTCCTAATAAAGTTTAAGTTTATCCACATTTGTGTTGGCTTTAATAATCTTCAAGCTTTTCCTGTCTTTTCTGCCAAAAGGACTTTTAAATCTTGTTTTCCAGGAAATTAAGGTACATGCCCTTAATTTTGCCCTGAAGGCTAACCCGAGGCTAGCTTTGAACCTCAAATCTTTTGTAATAAAGATTTCCCGCCGTGTCCTCAAGGATGTTGTCCCCTGGAGCCAAACACAACACTAGGGTACTGGGACTGAACCCTGTGCTCCGGTTGATCCTTGCTTAAAGGATGAGTAGAGCAAAGGGCAGGTGTTCAGTCCATGCGGTGTTGGGGTGCTCCTGTGAGAGTTTGGCAATCAGTTGAACCAGTGAGCCATTTAGCCGTTCCACACGTCATTTGGCTTGAGGATGGTAGGGGGTCTTAACTATATGTTGGAGCGCGTTCTTGGCGCAGTATGGTTTCATGACGTACCCAACTAGTTCAGGACCGCCATCTGTGATGATACACTTTGGTTGCCCAAAGCAGGCCACAATTTCTTTGCCAATAAAGCGGGTGATGGTGGTGGCAGTGTGGTTGGTTGTTGCTCAGGCCACTGGCCAACAAGTGAAATAGTTGATGGCGGTGATAATGTACTTCTTTTCCAGTCTGTCTTCAGGGAGTGGCCCCACAATGTTGAGGGCCCACTGTTTGAAGGGCTCCATGGCCTCAATGGGCAGGACAGACTTGGGGGGTGCAGGTTTGGATATGTTCTTCTTGCACCGCACACACGTTTTGAGGAGGTCCAAGATGTCTTGACGCATGTGTGGCCACCAAACCTTACATTTCATGATCTCAAAGAGGTTACATCCTCTGATGTGACCCAGGGTATGGTGGTGGTGCAATATGGTGTCCCCTCAATGTGTGGTGGGAATGTAAGGCGTCTTCTCACCTGTCTCTTCCCGGCAGCAGACGTTACCAGCATTGGTGTTGAATTGACTTTTGTTGTCCTTTAGCTTGGAGATGGTGATCAAGTTAAGGCCCTTGTAGCAGGTTGCTTCAGGGCAGAGGTAGAGCATGGGCCAATCTGGATCTAGACCATTGTCCCCAGTGATGGACGCTACGTAGAGTTGTGAAAGAGTGTCAGCTGTGACAAGCTACTTCTCAGGTTTGTACTCAATGCATAACTGATAAGGGGATAGGCGCTCCACCCAGTGTGCTTGGCGGCGTGTCAGGTAAGACTGTGTGTTGAAGTACTGAAGTGACTTGTGGTCTGTCAGAACACTGGGTGGGAAGATCGCACCTTCAAGGTAACAGCTCCACTTCTCAATGCAGTGTACAATGGCTGCCAATTCTTTATCATGGATAGAGTAGCGTTATTCCAAGTCATTAAGTTTCCTGGACTCATAGGACACAGGGAGAAAGACGCTATTGTCAGTTTCTACCCTTAGCACGCCCCCTATGGCCCTGTCAGAGGCATTGGTCTCTAGTTTGTACTGTCAGTTTTTATTGGGGAACTGCAGGACTGGTGCGGTTGTGAGCCTTTGTTTCAACGTCTTGATGGCTCAATCTCTGACAGGGTCCAATGGAAGAGCTGCTTGGTATTGAGGAGCTCAGTGAGAGGTGCAATTAGTTCTCTGCAATTGGAGATGAACTTGCACACATAGGCAACCATGCCCAAGAAGGTACACACCTGGCCCACATCAGTGGGGGGCGGCATGCTGGTGATTGCCTTGATCTTGACAGGGTTGGGCTTTATCCCTTGGGCAGAGATGGTATGCCCAAGGAATAACAACTCCGACTTATGAGAAACTCACATTTGGAGGGTTTAGCTTTTAGCTGGTTTTCCCAAAGGGTGTTGAGGACAGTGCGGAGGTGTTGGAGGTGAATGGTTTGATCTTGACTGAAGACAATAATGTCGTCAAGGTACACCACCACACACTTCCCAATCAATTCCTCAAAGTCTTTGTTAATCAACATGGCAAAGGTGGAGGGAGTGTTGGTCATTCCAAAGTTCATGATGCAACGCTCAAATGACCCGTAGCGTGTGCGGAAGGCAGTTTTTGCCTCATCCCCTGGTGCAATGCAGACCTGGTTGTACCCTGCAGTGAGATCAATCTTGCTAAAGACCTTTGCGTCTGCAAGTGTATCAAACATGTCATCAATTAGTGGCAGGGGGTACTTGTTCTTAACTTTCACTTCATTTAGGGCGCAGTACTCTGTGACCAGGCAAAGAGACCCGTCCTTCTTGGCTACAAGTTATACCGCCGCCCCATATGGAGGGAGCAAGGGGCAAACAAAGCCCTTATCAAGCGCGTCCACAAGGTGCTGGCGGAGGGTTTCATCTTTCTTTGGTGTGAGGCAGTATAATGGTTGTGCCTTGGGTAAGGACCCTTGAAGTTGTACAGCGTGCTGGATCTCCCGGGGAGGAGGTAGTTGTTCAAGTGTCTCACTGAATACATCCTTGTACTCCTCAAGGAGTGCTGCAAGCGCTGGTGATTGTGATGATGACAAGGGAGGGACCGCTGGTGTTTCAGCACAGATAACTTTGACTGAACATTGGTTGAAGTCTAGTTTCCCCCCTTGAAATTGTATGAGCCTGTTTCTGTTATTCTGAAAAACACGGTATGATGAAATAACTTGCTCATTCCCACAGGGTAAATCTGAAACTCCACCCTGTTTCTATTGATGGTGATGACAGAGGTATACAGTCAATGTAGGGGAAGTTGTTTTTTATTTCCAGTTAAGACCAGCAATCACATTGTGGCTGATCCCGGGCATGATTAGTCCAGAGAGCTTAACCTGGATGTTCCCCATTCTCACAGAGAAGGGTACCGTCTTATGGGTTATGGCCACTCTGTGGGATTCAGCTACTTGTATGGCCTTGAATCTGCTGGGTACTTGGTCTAATTGTTGAGAGTCGGCAAACGCCTGGTCCACCATGGTGTGGTTGGCCCCAATATCTACCAGTAATTTGTGGGTGTTCCCATGGAAACAGAATGGGCAGGACAAGTGTGTTACTTTATTTGAGGAGTGGCTTGAAAGTAATTCAGGGTTGTCACTGTGGACTTAGAAGACGTCCAGAGTTTTGACTTTGTGAATGTTGTAGTCACAGGGATTCTTGGCAAGGAGGAATTGAGAGGATGGGCCAGGTGGGGTCATAAGGCCTCTTGTCATTGTTGCAACCGAGTTTCCAGCCTTGCTGCTAACGTATCTCACAATACACAAGGGGCGCTTGATGAGCCACCCCTTGACGTATCTAATGTTATGAGCCAATTTAATGGCAATGTCAAATGATGGGCACTTCATCCTAATTAGGGGCGCTGCTAATTAACCTGCTGATCCCTGCACAAGTTATTCCTTGGCCCTAAACCTTACATGGAACTTCCCACTATGCCACCCCCTTGTGGCCTTGTGGATTTCCCCTTATGGTATATTAATCACAATATTCTACAATAAACAACACCTTATTCTTATTATTCTGTCCTTTCCTATTGGACTGTTGTCTTCCTCAATTCCAAATACTGAATCCTAATTGGTTCAGTTGCAACAGTGGTAGCAGAAGTAGGTTCCAACCTATTTCAAAAACAAAATTCCCCCCAAGAAAGGACAGAGTACGGGCCGTATGGCTACTCCACAGCAAGAGATGTTCCTTCCCATCCCCAAGGGGGACATTCCCAAAGGATATGTCATCTATCAAGATCAGTTAGTTTTTACCAGTGTATACAATTGGCTCCGCCTCGGGCAGCATGACGCTAGCGTCACTCCACCACAGTCAGATCTGTCACAACATATGCTCAACCTTCAACTAGAGTCCTTCACTGGTGGTGTCAAATAAGCTGACATTGTCAGTTGGCTCCCATCTACCAAAACGCGCCTTTATATCTGTCAGGTTCCTGAGTCCATGTGGGTTGCCACCGCATCTGGCCGCCTTACAGGGCCCGCTGCTGTGTGGTTCACCAACTGGGCCAGCCAAGAATTTGATGTCACCTGGGCAACATTTTGAGACGCTGCCAAGTCCCAGTATAGCAAAACCTTCTCCCCCATTATCTTGGGGACTCCCCTCCTAGCCATCAAGCAGACTGGTTCCGTCCCCAAGTACCTTGCTGCGTGGAAACAAGCCCTTGCTGCCACCCCCAAAGCAGTGACCAATGGGAACACCATGTTGCTCACTCTCATTGTCAATGGGTTAAAATCCCATATTTGCATGTGGGTTCCCGTAGGCCGCTGCACCTCTATTGACAACTGTTATGAAACCATTGTAGAGGCCAGAAACAGGCTTCCATGGGCTTCCGCCGACCAACAATACTCCACCCCAACCACGTCCTGCATCTAACAATGGCCAAGGTCATGTGGGCCGTTGTCAGCCTTTTCAACAAGAAGGTGCAGCTAAACGCCCCCGCAAGGAGGAGCTCCAGCTTCCACTAATTGAGGACCAGGGAAAAGCCTGGGGGTTGTAACAACAAGAGGCCCTACAACCCCAACTGACCCGCCCTCTCATCCCTTGCTTGCAAAGAACTCCCGCAACTACAACCTCTATGAGGTTGAAACCCTGGATGTATTCCAGGTCCATAGCAATAACCCTGTGTTGCAAGCCGCCCATTCCGCAAATAAAGTAACACGCTTGTCCTATCCATTCAGTTTCTGTGAGAACACCCACAAGTTACTGGTAGACACCAGGGCTGATCACACCATGGTTGACCAGATGTTTGCTGACTCCCAACAATTAGACCAAGTACCCAGAAAGTTCAAAGCAGTATGTGTAGCTGATTCCCTCAGGATTGCCATCACCCACCTGAGGTACCCTTCTCTGTAAGAATGGGGAACGTCCAGGTTAAGCTCTCTGACAAATCATGGCAGGCCTCAGCCATGGCATAATTGCTGGCCTTGACTGGCTCTGGCATAACCGCCCTTACATTGACTGGGATACCTCTGTCATCACCCTCAATAGAAATGGGGTGGGTTTTCAGATTTACCCCATGGAAATGAACAAACTACTACATGACACTGTGTTCTTCAGAATGACAGAAACAGGCTCATATGATTTCAAGGGGGGAGACTAGACTTTAATCAATGTTCAGTCAAAGTTATCTGTGCAGAACCATCTGCAGTCCCTCCCTTGTCAACATCACCACCACCAGCGCTAGCTGCACTCCTTGAGAAGTACAAGGACGTATTCAGTGAAAAACTCAAACAACTACCTCCACCCCGGGATGTCCAGCACGCTGTACAACTTCAATGATTGTTACCTAAAGCACAACCATTATACCGTCTCACACCAAAGGAAGATGAAACCCTCCACCAGCACCTTGTGGACGCGCTTGATAAGGGCTTCATTTGCCCCTTGCTCTCTCCATATGGGGCAGCGGTCTTCTTTGTAGCCAAGAAGGACGGGTCCCTTTGCCTGGTCACAGACTACTGCACCCTAAATGAGGTGATAGTTAAAAATAAGTACCCCCTGTTGCTGATTAATGGCCTGTTTGATACACTTTTAGCCGTGAAGGTCTTTAGCAAGATTGATCTCACTGCAGGGTACAACCAGGTCTGCATTGCACCAGGGGATGAGGCAAAAACTGCCTTCCGCACACGCTACGGGTCATTTGAGCGTTGCATCATGAACTTTGGAATGACCAATGCTCCCTCCACCTTAGCCATGTTGATGAACAAAGCCTTTGAAGAATTGATTAGGAAGTGTGTGGTGGTGTACCTTGACAACATTATTGTCTTCAGTCAAGATCAAACCATTCACCTCCAACACCTCCGCGCTGTTCTCAACACCCTTTGGGGAAACCAGTTAAAAGCTAAACCCTCAAATGTGAGTTTCTCAAGTCAGTGTTTTTATTCCTTGGGCACACTATCTCTGCCCAAGGGATAAAGCCTGATACTGCCAAATCAAGGCAATCACTAGCATGCCGCCCCCTACTGACGTGGGCCAAGTGCGGGCATTATTAGGCATGGTTGCCTATGTACGCAAATTCATCCCCAATTGCGGGAAACTAATTGCACCGCTCACTGAGCTCCTCAATACCAGGCAACACTTCCATTGGACCCCCGCCAGAGATCAAGCCTTTGAGACGTTGAAGCAAAGGCTCACAACAGCACCAGTACTGCAGTTCCCCAACCAAAACTGACAGTACAAACTCGAGACTGACGCCTCTGACAGGGCCATAGGGGGCGTGCTAAGGGTGGAAACTGACAATAGTGTCTTCCTCCATTAGCATATGAATCCAGGAAACTCACTGACTTGGAACAACATTACCCCATCCATGATAGAGAGCTGGCAGCCATTGTACACTGCATTGAGAAGTGGCGCTGTTACTTGGAAGGTGCGACCTTCCCACCCTGCGTTCCGACAGACCATAAATCCCTCCAGTATTTCCACACACAGTCCCATCTGACACACCGCCAAGCAAGATGGGTTGAATGCCTGTCCCCTATCAGTTGCACATCAAGTATAAGCCTGGAAAAGAGCTTGTTACAGCCAACTCTCTTTCATGACTCTATGTAGCATCCATCACTGGGGACGGCGGTTTGGACCCATATTGGCCCATGATCTACCTGTGCCCGGAGGCAACCCACTACAAGGGCCTTAACTTGGTCACCATCTCCAAGCTGAAAGACAACAAGAGTCAGTTTACCATCAATGCTGGAAATGTCTGCCGCCGGACAGAGACAGGTGAGAAGACGCTGTACATTCCCACCACACAACAAGGGGACACTATCTTGCACTACCACCAGACCTTGGGTCACATCAGAGGGCGTAACCTCTTCAAGATTATGAAACATAAGGTCTGGTGGCCACGCATGCGCCAAGACATCTTGTAACTCCTCAAGATGTGTGTATTGTGTGAAAAAACATGTCCAAACCTGCACCTCCCAAGTCTGTCCTACCCATCAAGGCCATAGAACCCTTTGAACAGTGGGCCCTTGACATTGTGGGACCGCTTCCCAAAGACAGACTGGGTAAGAAATATATTATCACCGTCATGACTACTTCACTTGCTGGCCAGTGGCCTGGGCAACAACCAACCACACTGCCACCACTGTTACCTGCTTTATTGGCAAAGAAATTGTGGCTTGCTTTGGGCAACCCAAGCGTTTCATCACAGATGGCGGCCCAGAACTTGTTGGACATTTTGTGAAGGCTTACTGCATCAAAAATGTGCTCCAGCATATAGTCACTACCCCCTACCATTTGCAAGCCAATGGACACGTGGAACAGTTAAATGGCTCCCTGGTCTAACTGATTGCCAAGCTCTTGCAAGAGCACCCTAACACTGCATGGACTGAACACCTTCCTACCGCCCTACTAATCCTGCAAGCAAGAGTCAACAGGGGCACTGGGTTCAGCCCTAACACCCTGGCCTTTGGAACACCTGACAGTCTGACAAGGGTTGAACAGGGGAAACTACGGTCCAAGGTTCCCAATAAACCCCCCTAGTGCCAACCCCCTCCCTAGACTAATGGCGCGCCAAGGCCCGGGAAATCAAACACAAGTGGATTGCGGGAGGGACAAAACACCTCAAAGCTAGATACGCTGTAGGTGACCCTGTCTACACCCTCAACCCCAATTCTGTTAGTTTAGAACCCAACCACCTAGGGCCCTTCAAGGTAGCTGCCATCTACAATAGCCACACCTACCAACTTGGGGATGCCCAAGGAAACACCAAGAGACTTCACCACAATTGCTTGCGCCCCTGCCATGCCATCCCCACACAAAGGTTGTTTGTAAAGACTTTCCCAGACCTTCTGCAGACTCCAGTCCTGGTGTCTGACAACAAGCAGGGGGCAAGGGAGGGTGTTGCAACCAAGTTTCCAGCCTTGCTTGCTAACGTATCTCACAATACACAGGGGGCGTTTGATGAGCCGCCCCTTGACATATCTAATGTTATGAGCCAATCTAATGGCAATGTCAAATCACAGGCACTTCATCCTAATTAGGGGCGCTGTTAATTTGACCTGCTGATCCCCGCACAAGTTATTCCTTGACCCCAAACCTTACATGGAACTTCCCACTATGCCACCCTCTTGTGGCCTTGTGGCTTTCCCCCTTATGGTATATTAAGCACAATATTCTACAATAAACAACAACTTATTCTTATTATTCTGTCCTTCCCTATTTGACTGTTGTCTTCCCCAATTCCAAATACGGAATCCTCATTGGTTCAGTTGCACCATCATTACAACCCCCAGGCTTTTCCTGGGTCCTCAATCTGTGCTAGCTGGAGCTCCCCCTTGCAGGGGCGTTTGGTCCCATTTTCCTATTGACGTGGTTGGCAACAGCCTACTTGGATATGGCCATTGCCTGATGTTGTACATGGTTGGGGTGGAGTGTCACTGGTACAGCAAAAGCCCATTGAGGCCTGGTTGTTAGCCTCCACTATGGCTTTATAGCAGTCATCAATGGAGGTACAGCAACCCACAGGGACTCTCTTGCAGATATGGGGTTTTAACCCATTAACAATGAGGGTGAGTAACATTGCATTTTGGTTGGTCACTGCTTCTGGGGTGGCGGCAAGGTACTCAGGGACAGAACAAGTTTGCTTGATTGCTAGAAGAGGAGTTCCCATAACAATGGGAGAGAAGGTTTCACTGTAACAGGACTTGGCGGCGTCTTGAAATGCCGCCCAGGTAACGTCAAGTTCCTGGCTGGCCCAGTTGGTGAACCACACAGCGGCAGGCCCTGTGAGGCGCCCAGACGTGTGGCAACCCACATGGGCTCAGGAACCTGGCAGATGCAAAGGCGGGTTTTAGTGGACTGGAGCCAACTGACAATGTTGGCCCCCTTGACGCCACCAGCAAAGGATTCTAACTGAAGGTTGAGCATGCATTGGGACAGGTCTGACTGGGGCGGGGTGACGCTGGTGTCACGCTGCCTGAGGCGGAGCCAATTGTACACGCTGGTGAGAACTAACTGGTCTTGATAGATGACATACCCTTTTGGGATGTCCCCCTTGGGGATTGGCAGGAAGGTCTCTTTTTGGGAAGTAGCCATACAGCCCGTACTCTGTCCTTTCTTGGGGGGATTTTATTTTGAAGATAAGTTATAAACCTACCTGTGCTACCACTGTTGCAACTGAACCAATGAGAGTTCAGTACTTGGGATTGGGGAAGACAACAGTCCAATGTAAAGAACAGAATAATAAGAATAAGTTATCATTTATTGTAGAATATTTGGATTAATATACTATATGGGGAATGCCGCAAGGGGGTGGCATAGTGGGAAGTCCCATGTAAGGTTTGGAGCCAAGGAATAACTTGTGCAGGAATCAGCAAGTCAAATTGGCAACACTCCTAATTAGTATGAAGTACCCGCCATTTGATGTTGCCATCAGATTAAACCAAAACATTAGATACGTCAAGGGGCGGCTCATTGAGCGCCCCCTGTGTATTGTAAGATACGTTAGCAGGCAAGGCTGGAAACTTGGTTGCAATACAGTAGCAAGAGCACCACATCTTGGTGCTTACTACAGGGGTCATTTTGGCTACCTTTGCAACATCTATTATGTCCCTCATTAGAGCTGGCTTACCTGTGTACACTCATATCATTAGTTATTCTATTCCAAAGAATCTTGCTATTATAAATCCCCTAAATTTGCTCTCATGTGATTCCAGTTATTTCCTTGTATACTCCAGAGGTTCCACTTGACCCATGTTGCTTTTCTGTAGATTCAAGCTGTCTTTCTTAATTCCTGTTGTTTTCCTGAAGATGCAAGTTGTTCACTTTGGCTCCTATCCTGTTGTCCTATTGCTGACTAACACCTGAACCTCTTCTGCTGCTGTTAATACTAAGATCTTCATATATTCACAATAGTTGACAGCTCCTCAGTTTTATGCAGGCAAGGCATATTCTGTTGTATTTCACTTTTCCTGGTGCTCACATATCTAAGTACTGCTTAATCTCAACAACCTGTTAGAGCAGTTACCACACACCCCGATGGCTCTTCTTCCCCTCCTTCATCTGACCCCCAAGATGAGCCAGAGGAATACTCTAAAAATTTCTAAGATTCTGGCCACATGACTTTGGATCCACTAGTCATCCACAACATTTTTAATGTGGATGGGGAGTTCAAAGCTCCCACTTGCTTCCCCTGCTACTTCCCAATCATGTCTGTGAAGGGCAGCCCTGGCTACGTTGCAGATAATTACATCTTCAATTTTAATAATCAAAAGAGTGCCACCAAGAGCAAGCACTTTGTTTATGAGGATAAGACTTGTGGGGGCCAACTGAACACCAAAGGCTGGAAACAGGTCACAACTGATAAGGGGGAGTACACCTGTAAGCCTCCTAATCACTTAATCACGAGGATACTTAAATAGTACCTTGTTTAGGTCATTCCCACTTCTGCCAACCTCTGCACTTTTTATATGGTTATTAAAGTGTGTTGTAAACTAGATTAAATAAATAGAATAATCAAGAATATCAGTGGAATTAATCCTGATGGTCAAGACTATTCCAGTTTGCACGCAAATCTGTCAGATCTGACAGCTTTTCATTCCTTAATTGAATTCAGATGTTACGGTGTTCCAGCCAACCTATTACATTCTGATGGATTGGGTTTGGGAATTGCTAACAACTTCCTTAATGAGCAGCTGCAATTAAAGCCCACTCTGGATCAATACATGCATACTCTTCTCTGTTGGATTGTCCAGATCATCTCTAAAAGGACAGAACATGGCTACAAGAGACTGGTGGATCTAAGAAGATGGTGTAATATTCCAAACAATATTGCAGGTGTTAATAACACTCCTGCAGTCATTGTGCAGCCATCATAGCATATAAATTCCTTTCTTTCTCTCAATAAAATATAATTTCACACATTTATATCTTGCTTTAAACTCTACTCAGTTGTTATCTTAGAATTAAAAGTAAAAGGTATAGAATCATATACTTGTATTAATTTGTGTTTAGGCCTTATAGCTATACTCTTTCAGCCAGCAAACCAAGCTATTAACACTAAAGACGTCCCAAAGGCCCAAATCACAACAAGGCTCTTCAGCACCTGAAGCCCAACAATCTCAAGAGGTGCCCACGCAGGAACAGCTGGTTAAGTTTACCAGCAATAACAGAATTGCTGCCAATCCCCTCCCCAAGGCCTTGGATGTCCTCTCAGAGCTCACTCTCACCCACAAACTTAAGCAGCTCCCAAGTGGGGAGTGCTTCCTGATTAACAATTATAGTCCAGGGTTCAAGGACCGTATAATCTGCTACACAAATCAGCAGAAACTTATGGAGTTGAAAAGGGTGTCACTCTGGCTAGTTGACAGTACCTTTGTAACTTGCCCCCTGATGCTCTACCAGCTCTAGATAGTACATGTCCAGATAATCATCTGTATGATTCCACTTGTGTTCTTTTTTCTTTTTTGTGAATGCCATCATTCACTGTGTTTTAATTTTGCCTTTGATGGGTTATTTTGAGGACAAATATCTTTCTTTTGCTTTTGCTTTTGAAATGAATCTGGCTCCAACTTGGGAGATTCAATTTTTTAGTTTACTGATTCTGCGCAACTCACTTGCCCCACTTGTGCTGATGGCAAGTGATCCTACTGTTCTAGTACTGTTTTGTTGTATTTTCAACCACTATATATTCTATTTCATATTCACCAATAAATTTTAAGTTATATTCACATTTTTGTCTTTGTGTCTTCACATACTTTGGTGCCTCTCTAGCCACGTCTAGCAGATATTATTCAATCAGGGCCACAAGGTAATTGTATAGCCTTTCCTACCATTCTAATCAAGACTTACTAAAAATTCAATCCTAAGGTTGGGATTTCCTGTTGTGACTCTGCGCCAAGCCTAAGATCATGAAAGAAATGGTACTCACTACAGGGGCTGTAAGACCCTTGGTTATCTCTTTTGCAACCACGTTTTCAGGACCTTTGCCTCCTCCCATACAAGAGCCAACTTCACCTGAAATTACCAGCCCTCCTATTGAGGAAGATATTGCAGACCCACATATTGTCCCTACTGTGCTGAACCTTGGGAATGGTCCCTGCCTAGTGACCTACCCTTTGGGTACCCCTGACATGGAACAAGTCATGGCAGTAGCCCTGGGGTTAGCCTGTGATGGGGCCATTCCTTGCCTCTAGCTTCAGTTCAGTCAAGCAGAATACTAAAAATTGATTGTGGCTCCACAATTTCCACAACATCTCCTCTCAGTGGCTGGCTCTGCTGAGCACCTATTGTCATCCTTGTACAACCTGCCTTAGCCCACCATCAAATGGTGTTAGGGCTCCACATCAGGAGATTTTTTCCCTACAAGCAGCCGTCACAAAACACTGGGATCAATTTGCTGCCTGTCAACAATGGATCCACTCCCTGTTTTCTCTGATATCAGACAATCAGCATGACTCTGTCACTTCTCAAACCTGCTTGGTCAATTCCATTGAGTAAATGCTCCAGTTCATCCCTGAATACGTCAGGGAGCGTCTACATGAGTTTCAACAGTTGAAAAAGCCCTGGCAAACCCAAGTAGATTCCACCTTGAACGCCTATCTCACTGATTTCAAACAAATTCTACAGCAGCTTAATGTATTCAGCGCTTACTCCTTTGAGCAACTGCAACAAGTAGCAGACCTTGCTGCTAAAGGCTTTTGTGAGCTCAGTGAAGAAATAGATCAAGAAAGGGGTGTTATTGCCGCTGCTATTGCCAAGCTCCAGACTCAGGTGAATGAATTATCTACGCACAAGCCAGATGCTCTGCCCTCTCCCCCCATCTGAAAATTTTGTGGATAGAGAGCAAATACTATGGGATGCCAATTTGAGAGCTGCAAGCATCTACTTGCAGTCAAGGTCGCCCTACTGAAGTGCATCAGCCTGATCCTCAGGTGATTTCTCTGACAACCCAAGTTACTCAGAGCAGCAAGAGCTTGCTGCCCTACGCAAAATGGTGGCAATTGCTGATAGCCCAGTTGAAATATTGGTGAAGATGGCTGTTACCCTGTCTTTTCAGGTTCCCCTGAATTCACTGTGATAGAGAGTTGATAGATCTGGCCAATAAGTTGGACCATTTGAAATGAGACCAGGCCAAACTTGATAGAGACGTGCAAGAAATTAGTGAATTGATTGACTCAGTAAATAACAGGTTTGCCCCTTGCCTCTCAGTGGGACCTTCCCTTACCTCCCAGCTGGCCGAGCTTTCCTTGGTAGTAACAACACAGTGCCAACGCCTAGATGTTACTGAGCAGCAGACCACCTTAGCTACTAATATGGGTACCCGCACTGCTGAGACCCTGACTACTCTTGAGGAAAGTGTTTGTCAGCTGTGGGCCAGACAGCCCCCCTCTAAATCTGAAGCAGAATTCTCCCCACACATAAATGTACTCAATAGCAACAATGGTGGCCCAACTCCAGAAACACATTTCAAGCCTACCTTTAAGCAAGTCTTTGACCCCAAAAACCTTGACTATTGCAGCTTTCCTAACTATCTATGAAACTGCTATGAGAAGAGCCTCAGATGAGGTCAAGAAGGAACACATTCTAACCTGTCTGCATCCGACCTGTCAAGAGGTAGTAGTGCCAGAGCTGCCCACCATCAAGACCTGGGAAGATATGAAGCAGCTTCTGATTGACAAATTTGGTGGTGACCTTAGTCTGGAAGTGAAGAAGGATGCCTTCATGCACATTGCTTTCAAACCTAAGGAGACTCTAACTGAATTTTCAGATAGATTCTACATGGAAGGACAGCAACTGATAACAAGTAGACAATTGACAGCTCATGAAGCTTGCATGGCTTGCGCTCAAGCCTTCAAGGTCAATCAGCTCCTGTGTCTTCATTTCAAAGCCCATAAGGCCATGCTTCCCTCTATGAAGAGCATAAAGACGCTGTTGCAGGATATGCACCTTACTCATTCTGGAGTAGTTGTGCAGGAGAATTGTTCCTCCTCTAATTCTGGTTTATCTTCCCATGGCCCTTGCATCCTCACAATGAACTTGCAAAATCCTCTTAGACGTCAAGGTTGCCACAACTGTGGCCAGATATGTCACCATTCTTGAGTTTTCACCAACCCCTGGGTTGAAGGAGCTGATCCCAAGGAGCAGGTGGGAAAAGAACAGTCAACCTAGAGGCGGAGACGCTTTTGGTTGACAATTCTTCCCTGTCTTCATCAATACCCCCTCCATTGCTGACTCTGAGCCTGCTGACACTGGGGCCCATCCCATCCTGCTATTATTTCACAACATCTCTGATGACTCTGATATGGATAATTCAGATGTGGAAGATCCCAACACATATGAGTATTCAGTTTTTCCTGTTCCTGAAACTATCATGGTCCCTTATAAGTTGCATTCTGGGAAATCTACAACAACCTCCAAGCTGCTGCCGGAAGCCAAGGAGGTTGTCTCTTGCCCTTATCTCACGCAAGCTAAGAGGTCCCCCATGCTTGTAGAGTCATCTTAGAAAGCTGCTGAGGTTTCTGAAGCTGTATTCAAGAATTTTGCAGTCTTGCTTCTTCTCCAGACTGTCTATAAAGAGTTTCCAGGCTTGATATGCATGCTCAAAAAGTGGGACAAAGAACTAGCAGAAGCCCAAGACATTCTGAATGTCCTCCCTCCCTTTGGTTGTACTACCACTTGTGTGGAAATATCCATCCAAAAGGTGAAAATCAAGGCTGTCTTAGACAAAGGGTCTCCTGTTAATTTTGTCTTCTCAAAGCTTGTCAAGAAGCTCAAACTTGCCCCCAACCTTAATTACCACCAGTTGTATGGCACATCTGGGCTATCCATGACTTGCACTATAGGGACTTATTCTGCTCTTCCCATGCATTTTGACAAGCTACTCTTGGCTTTGCCTTCTGTTGTCTTGGAGAATGAGAGTTATGACTTCCTAGTTGGTACTCAATTCCTTAGGAAATGTAATGTAATCATCAACTTGAAGGATCATTACCTCTTCATCATAGGGTACAAAGTACCTCTGGTCTTTTAAGAGCCTGTTAAAGTCTCAGGGAAACGCCTCAAGACATGTGCCTTAGAGTATCACAGTAGTGTTTACCCTAAAATACCGTACACATTCATCTAAAATGAAGTGTCCTCCTATGGCTTGCCCTGCGTCTTAAGGGATTCCTCTCTTGGCCACTTCCACTGTAACCATTCCCCCTGGGTCTCAAGCCATCCTAGACTCACAAATATCTTATGAGCTACCTGATTGTACGTTTCTAGAGTTATATTCTCCTCTCTCTCTAGGACGCAACAAGCCCTACCTATGCCCTGGAATCTTGGATGTCTCTCATAAAGACCCTGTTCAATTGCTAGTTGCCAACTTAACCGCTCTCCCCATACAAGTGTCTAGAGGGCTGGTTGTTGGCTATGACAAGTTATTGAATGCTCCTGATGTCCTGTCACTGCAACTTTTTGGCACGTTTCAGGATTTCAATTTATCTGAAGACAAGCTCCAAGTCCTGTCCTTGTTCACTGCTCAAGATTTCTTGCAATTATTCCCAGTACAACAGAAGGAGGTGCTGGATTTGCTAAATCAGTTTTCAGATATCTTTGCTAAAGATAGCACTGATTATGGTCTAGCTAAAGGTGTCATTCACCAGATCAATACTGGTGACACTCCCCCTTCTGCGCTAAACCTTATCACTGCAGTTGCATGAAAGACGCTCAAGTGTCTAAAGAGCTCAAGCAACTATTAGACGCTGGGTAATTAGCTCCTTCCCAAAGTCCATGGGCAACCCCTTTGCTCATACTAAAAAAGAAGGATGAAGGCCACCACATTGTATGGATTACTGTTGCCTAAATTTTCCCACAAAGAAAGACTCATACCCTTTGCCTAGAATTGATGATGCTCTCTGCTGCCTTGGTGGCTCCAAGTTTTTCTCTGCTATGGATTTAGCTTCCAGATACTGGCAAGTTGATCTCTCTCCTGAGCATAGACAAAAGGCCGTGCTTGTCACTTCCAAAGGAATGTTTGAGCCTACATACATGCTACAAGGGCTCTTCAATGCCCCAGCTACTTTCCAATGAGCCATGGACTCCATCCTCCATGATTTAAAGCTCTCATGGTTCCTAGTGTACTTATACAATATATCAGTCTTCAGTGCTACCTTTACAAATCATCTGGCTCACCTCAAGGAAGTGTTCATAAATATTTGAGAAGCTGGCCTTAAGTTGAAACCATCTAAGTGTGCTTTTTTCAAGGAACACCTTGAATTCTTGGGCCATGAGGTAACCCAGACTGGGATTTGCCCAATGACCAAGAAAGTTGAGGTCATTGACAAAAGGCTTCCGCCCACCAATCTGCAAGAGATTAAGAGTCTTTATGGGCATAATGGGATACTACAGATAGACATCCCCAACTTTGCTAACACTAGTGAGCCTTTGGTCCAACTGTTGTGCAACGTCCCTTTCTAATGGACTGCTAGCCAGCAACAAGCCTTTGAGACCCTCAAAAAAAATCAAAGAGGCTCCCATCCTAGTATATCCTGACTACAATAAGAAATTCATTCTATATACTGATGCTAGTGACCTGGCTATTAGGGCTATCTTGGCTCAACTAGATGATAAAGGTGTAGATCATCCTGTAGCTTATACTTTTTATGTCCTTAACAAGCATGAGAAGAATTACAGTGTCACAGAGAAATAATGTCTTGCTGTGTTGCATGCTGTCAAGCAGTTCTGCCATTATGTATATGGCACCCATTTCACAGTGGTCACTGACCATGCCTTGCTTAAGTGGTTACAACAGCTTAAAGAACCAGAATTACAACTAGCTATATGGGCTCTCGGTCTGCAAGGGTACAACTTCACGTGCTGCACTGCCCCAGGATTCAACATCAGAATGCTTATGGACTTTCTGGAATCCCCATCCTTGCCCTATACCCTGCTGAGGCTGATTGACTATATGAACTAATTTGATATCCTTCCTCCTGGGAGAACAAGACAGAAGAAGTTTATATTTCATTATCCAAAATATCTGAAGACACGCTCATTTGTGACAATCAGCTTTTCAAGAAAGTACAAGACCACTACTTGAATTATGTACAGCCTAGTTTTTGCCTTTTGTTGGTGCTTCAAACTCATAAGGAGACAGGACATGGAGGCATTGCCAAGATCTATGAATGGCTTCAGAAAAACTAATTCTGGGAGAATCTTTGCCTGCTGATTCCAGATATCATTTCTAGTTGCCATGATTGCCAGCTCCAGCAACCACGAGCTGCCTCACACAAGTTCAAGCTAGTCCCCCCTCAACACGCCTTTCATACTGTCAGCATTGACGCTTTAGGGCCTCTCCCCTGCTCTTGCTCTGGTTGCCGCTTTATCCTAATTGCTATTGATCATTTTAGAAAGTGGGGAGAAGCTCCCCTACTAAGGACATCACTGCCAAGACAACTGCCACCTTTCTGTTGATTGATATATTCTTTTTCCATGGCTGTCCTCAAGTGTTGTTATCTGACAATGGGACTAACTTCAATGCCAAGTTGGTAACCTCTGTTGTTGAAGCCTTGGGGCCTAGCCAGTCTTTTTCTGTCCCCTATAATTCTTCTACCAATGGGGAAATTGAGCACGCAAACTCAACTCTGGTCTCTATCATGAGGAAACTCACTTATTCTGACACTGCAAACTGGATCTATACTTACCGCTGCTCTCTTTGCTAATTTCCTTAGCAAACATTGTGTCATTAGGTACTCCCTCTTTGCTATGCTGTATGGGCGTGAGGCCACCACTCTGTTGCTCCTGAGGGTTCCCTCCTCTCCTCTGATAAGGCATTAACTCAGATGACCATATCAAATATTTAGTCAACAGCATCATTGATATACAAGCTACTGCATACAATTCTGCGTACAAGACCAAAATGCTTGAGCTCTCTCCTGAAAATGCTGGATGCTCTCCTTTGCCTGAGTTTAATATTGGGTAGAACATTCTCTGCTATCAGTATAGAGTAGGAGGACGCACTCACAAGTTAGATACATTGTGGGTTGGACCTCTTGAAGTAAACTTCAAGCAAGGATCAGAGTACACTGTGACACTCCTCTCTAGTGATTGACCGTTTGCCCAAGTGCATGCCAAGTTCCTCTGCAAGTACCACCTCCTAAGGCCAATCTAGAGGGGAGAAATTTTTGTGAATGACATCATTCATCATATTTTAATTTTGCCTTTAATGGGTTATTTTGAGGATAAATATCTCTCTTTCACTTTTGCCCTTTGAAATAAGTCTGGGTCTAAATTGGGAAATTCAATTGTTTATTTCCTGATTCTGCGCAACTATCTTTCCCCACTCATGCTGGTGGCAGTGATCCTACCGTCCATTTACTGTTTTGTGGTAAAGCTACACAGTATATAATCCCAATCTTTATACCCAATAAAATTTAAGTTACATTCACATTTTTTCTTTGTGTCTCCACATACTTTGGCGCCTCTCTATCCAAGTCTAGCAGATATTATTCAATCAGGGCCACAAGTTAATCACATAGCTTTTTTGTCATTCTAATTAAGACTTAGTACAAATCCAATCCTAAGGTTAGGATTCCCTGTTATGTATCTGTGCCGTGCCTCAGGTCATAACACCACCTAAGTCAGTACTACCTATCCACATGCAACTGCCCTTCAAGGTGTGGGCCCTAGACATTGCGGGCCCTATGCCAGGAAAACATAATGAGAAGAAGTACATCATCACCACCATAGACTTTGCCACAAAATGGCCAGTGGCACAAGCAGTAAAGCACATACAGGCAATGATGTGCGGTGGTTCATAGGGAAAGAAATCATTGGTAATTTTTGGAAGCCATAACTCCTGATAACTGACAGAGGTAAAGAATTGACCTCTGAAGATACCAATGTATACCTCACCAAGAATAAAGTCAAGCACACGATGACAACACCTTATCATCCTCAGGCTAATGGACGTGTGGAGCAGCTAAATGACAGCCTTGTGCAAGCCTTGGCTAAGCTCACCACTGGGAGACCTGAGGAAAAGTACAAGCAGCTATCAACTGCATTTCTTGTATGCCAGACTTGTGTGAACATATCCACCAGGAAAATCCCCTTTGAGTTAGTTTACGGCACACAGCCCAACATCACCCAAGCATTATAAGGACAAAGCTGGAAATACCAAGCAAGGTCCCACCATGTTCAGACCCCCAGGTCATACAAGCCAACAGTAGTCAATAAGAAAGATAGGGAAAACGTATGCAAAAGACATTCATCTCCATCCAAAACAAACATGAGATCAGCAATAAATTTGGGTCATGAACATTGACAAAAGTAAATTACAACCAGAGAAATTAGGCCCAACAATCATCCTAAAGGTAAACAAAAACAACACTTACCTTGTGCAAGGACTTGGAAACTGTAAACAAGACAAGGTCCTCCACCATGATTGCCTGAGACCCTGCAAGGCAAGACAGAAACAACATGAGATTGTCCTACCTGCCACAGAACAACAGTTAGTCAAGTATAGCGCCCAGGTTCCTAATAACCTCCCTGAAAAATTGCCCCCAGAGGAGGCTGACCTTCAGCCAGGGGTGTTAAAACAGCAGGCTTGACCTGTCAGCAAGGTTCTGAGTAAGGAGTTTTGTGACCTGCAATCCAATTATCAAGTCTTTGAAGCCAGACTAGGAAGTCAACTCAAATTTCCAAATCCAGCATCATGAACAGCTGATGATCTCTTATGATGGATACCTCCTTTTGGCGCTTGACTCATTACCAGGATCAAGCCACCCTCTTCACCATCCTAATGTGTGATCAACACCATCATGTTCCTGTTATCCATGACTCACACTAACTATATTTCATTATCTCTCAATAAAAAATATTATCTAGTTTCTAAATATTTTCTCCTTGTAACTCTGCTAAAATAGCACAGTTACAACAATAGCTTTGGCTAATCTTAGCTCAATTTTACTAGTTAGTCTGGCCTAATTAAACCCCATAGTCTATATCTTTATTAAATATAGATACCAAGTTTCCAGGAATCTTTATCTGAAGAATTACAGTCAAACCTATCTACATGAAATAAACAGCAAAAACAGAACAACTTTATATTTTGGAGTATTTATTCAGCTAAATACTCAACAGTGACTGTTGTATGGTCAAAGACCCCTACATAGAAAAAGCATCCAGAGTTTAGGCCTTTCCTTGAGTACTTTGAGCCCCAATTAATTGAGAAGATCATCCCTCACAGTCAAGATAAGGCCTGAGCCAAGGTCAGTTGGAATGTGTATCAGGCTGCAGTAAATGGTGAGCTGAGGATCACTTTGGCACTTGAGGCAAATCACAAACAACTCAAGGATGATTTGGGCTCCACCCAAAATTCAAAAATTTGTTCCCTCCTCCATCATAAGCAGCTGAAAACAATCTCCAAGCCGCATGACTTGGCCAACTGTGTCCCCCCACCAAGCACATCACCAAATTGACCTTCTTCACCAAGACCAGTCATAATTCAGCCAAACACGAGTATAAAGCCTTGGAGATCATGCACAAGCTTGAGCTCATTGTAACTGCCTTCCTGGAAGGGGCCAAAATAAAGAAGGGCAAAAAGGGAAAGAGTAAACTTGTTTGTGTTGTAACTGTGCTGTTTTAGCAGAGTTACATGGGGAAAAAATATTTAGAAACTAGATAATAATCTTTATTGAGATATAGTGATTATATAGTTCATGTGAGTCAAGGATAGTAGGAACAAGATTGGTGATCACACAGCTGGATGGAAGAAGGGGTGGCTTGATCCTGATAGTGAGTCAAGCGCCAAATTGAGGTATCCACTGTGAAGTATCATCATCTGTTCATGTTGTTGGATTTGGTAATTTGAGTTGACTTCCTAGTCTGGCTTTGGGTGACCAGATAATTGGATTGCAGGTCACAAACCCGCTTGGTTGGAACCTTATTGACAGGTCAAGCCTGTGGGGTTGACATTTGCTTATATGATTTTTACTTTTAGCTTTTTTGCTTTAATTTTTGCTTTTTAGTTTTGAACACTTAGTTTTTAGCTTAGGTTTTCCTGTTTTTTAATTTAAATAGATTGAACTGGTTTTTTGTGGTTATATGGTATTTTTGAGATAAATAGTTTTAGTTGAAAATGAATAAAATATCTTAATTTTTGTTAATTTCCTAATAAAACATAAGATATTCACAGGTGTACTTATATGACACATCAAATAAAGATTAATTTTTTTATGTTTTGTAAGCCTTCTAATTTACCTAAATTATTTTTCTTTTTTCTCTGTGGAATTTTAATTTTTATGATAATAAAAAATATTTTTATAATAAAGAGTGTAAATTACATAGTAAAATGAAAACAACTGCTATTTTCTCCTTATCAATATTAATTAAAATATGGTTTTTATTGTATTTTTGGTTTTCCTGGGATCACTTTAATATACCATAGTTTTATAGCTTAATTATTATATTAAAAGATTTTAGTACATCAAGATATGTTAATTAAAAAAGTGTTGATTTCCAGTAATCAATCAGGCAAAAGCTGAATTCTCACTTTACTTAATAGTTGATCACCAGGGACTTAAGCACCAGGTAGTTGATTTTACAACAGTTGTCTTTAGCAGCATGCCTGGCTTTCCTCACCCCTTGTATTTGGCAACTGTGGTAAGTTTGACTCCCTGATGATTGACTCCCTGGTGCTCAACTCCCTGGTAGTCAACACTATAGTAAAGTGAGAATTCAGCTTTTCCCCTGATTGACAACTGGAAATCAACACTTTTTTAATTAACAGATCTTGATGTACTGAAAACTTTTAATATAAATAATTAAGTCTTACAGCTATGGTATAATAATGTGACCCCATAAAACTCAAAAATGCAATAAAAACAGTACCCTGATTAATATTTATAAGGAGAAATAAGCAACTATTTCTCATTTTACTATGTAATTTACACTCTTCATTATAAAAATATTTTTGATTAACATAAAAATTAAAATTTCAATGAGACAAAAAATAAAAAAAAACACAACAATAGAAGTTGTGCAAAAGATGAAGAAACATTAATTTTTATTTGATATAGTTCACATAAGTATAAATGTGAATTTCTTTTGTTTTATTAGGAAATTAACAAAAATTAAGATATCTCATTCACTTTCAACTATAACTATTCATCTCAAACTTACCATATATACATAAAATGATCAGTACTATCTAATTAAATCAAAAAATAGAAAAATTAAAGCTAAAAACTAATTGATCAAAACTAAAAAGTGAAAATTAAAACCATAGAAGCAAGACAGCAAGTTTATTCCTCCCCATTCTTCCCCTTCTTCATTTGGCCCCTTCTAGGAGGGCAGTTGAAATGAGCTCAAGCTGCTACTTGATCTCTGAGGCTTTATACTTGTGTTTGTGTTGCAACTGAACCAATGAGAGTTCAGTACTTGGAATTGGGGAAGACAACAGTCCAATAGGAAAGGACAGAATAGTAAGAATAAGGTATTGTTTATTGTAGGATATTGTGATTAATATACTAAATGGGGAAGCCACAAGGCCACAAGGGGGTGGCATAGTGGGGAGTTCCATGTAGGGTTCAGAGCCAAGGAATAACTTGTGCGGGGATCAGCAGGTTAAATTGGCAACACTCCTAATTGGGATGAAGTACCTGCCATTCAATGCTGCCATCAGATTAATCCATAACGTTAGATATGTCAAGGGGCGGCTCATTGAGCGCCCCTGTGTATTGTAAGATACGTTAGCAGGCAAGGCTGGAAACTTGGTTGCAACATTTGGCTGAATTATGACTGATCTTGGTGAAGAAGGTCAATTTTGGTGATGTGCTTGGTGGGGGGACACAGTTGGCCAAGTCATGCAGCTTGGAAATTTTTTTCTGCTGCTTATGCTGGAGGAGGGAAAAACTTTTTGAATTTTGGGTGAAGCCCAAAATCATCATTGAGTTGTTTGTGATACGCCTCAAGTGCCAAAGTGATTTTCAGCTCACCATTCACTGAAGCCTGGTACACATTCCAGCTGACCTTGTCTCAGGCCTTATCTTGACTGTGAGGGATGATCTTCCCAATCAACTGGGGCTCAAAGTACTCAAGGAAAGGCTTAAACTCCAAGTGCTTAAATACGTAAGGATCCTTTGAGAGAACCTCAAACCCCTGCGCAGTGTGCTCTGGCTTTAAAAAAACCAAGGCACTAAATTGTGCCAACACAAATTTTCAGGTGTCTGAAGTATCCCTCCAGCTCAACCTACTAAGCTCCGCGTGGGCCTGCACATTCCGGGCAACTGCTTGGCGGTAGTGGAAGTGGCAACCCTGCACCTTCCTGCTGAACAGCTGCTCAAATGCATTGAACTGAGCAGGCTCAAAGTCCATAATGCATATGGCAGGCCCAAGAGCTCTCAGTCTTACCTTTTCCTTCAAGTCTAGGGTGGCCTGGTCTTTGTCAGAGGCAAGAGGGTTGGCACAGGTGTAGGGGGTCTTCTTGGCATTGTTGTTATCAGGAAGGAGGGAACGTGCTTGGCAGAGGATGGTAAAAACACGGGTTTAAATGGCCTTGGTGGCCCCAGGAAGAAGAAAGAACACAAGTGGAATCACCCAGATGTCAATCTGGGCATGGATCATCCAGAGCTTCTTGAACATCTGGGGGCAAGTTGAAAAGGTACCATCAACTAGCCAGGTTGAAGCCATTTTCAACTCCATCAGGTTCTGCTGAGTTGAGTAGCAGATTATGCGGTCTTTGGTGGTGGGCCTGTTATCATGGAGGAGGAAGCGCTCCCCACTCAGAAGCTGCTTGAGCTTGTGGGTGAGCGTAAGCTCTGAGAGGATGTCTGAAGCCTTGGGGAGAGGGGGATTGGCGTCAATACGCTTATTGCTTATTAACTTAACCAACTGCTCTTGAGTTGGCACCAACTTGAGATTGTTGGGTTTTAAGTGCTGCAAGGCTTTAATAGCCAGATCAGATGCCTGGAGGTGAGAGGATGTTGGGATCACCTGGACCAGGTACCATTTTAACATCCAGGTTATAAGATGATTGGGGGGCTCACAAGAGTGCTCCCCCTTCTCTGCAGTTACTTGCTCCTAGCCCTCAGTGTTTAGATGGGGCCCACAAGTCTTATCCTCACAGACAAAGTGCTTGCTCTTGGTTTGGTGCTTTTGATTGTTACAATTAAAAATGTAGCTATAAGCTACGTAGCCAGGGCTGCCCTTTACAGACATAATTGGGGAAAACAGGGGGAAGCGCTTGGGGACTTTAAACTCTCTGTCTATATTACAGATATTGTGGATGACCAGTGGATCCCAAGCCACATGACCAGAAGCTTTGAACTTCTTGGAGTACTCTTCTGGATCATCTTGGGGATCAGATGAGGGAGGGGGAAGAGCCATCAGGAGGGGGAGGAGAAGGGTTCTTTGAGGCCTGCTTGGATGCCTCCTTTTTCTTACCAGAAGAAGAGGTGGGCTCCTTGGCAGCCTTTGACTTCTTGGATTGTTGCTCCTTGGTGGGCTCGGAGTCAGCCTCTGAGTGGTAAAAGGAGTGGTCAGTAAGATAACCATCAGATTTATTGGGGAAGGAGTTTTTGGGGGAAGGTGAAGAGGATGTGGAAGATGAGGGTGGAGGGGGAGGAGTAGGAGGAGATGGAGTGGGAGGAGATGGGGTTGGAGACTTTGCCTTTGCAGGCTTCTTGGCAGGCTTGCAAGTGGAGGCAGTTTCTTTGGAGCCCTTGGAGGCTTGGCGCTTGGGCTGTTGGCTGTTCTTGTTTGATCTTGTCTAAAGAAAAGTTTTTTTTGTCAATAAAATAGTGTGAAAGATATGAAACACAGAGTTAAAGCAAATAAAAAGTTAAATGAAAAGTATGCAAATAAAGTTTTATTTATCAAGAAAAAAAACATAAAAAAGTAAATAGAAGGAAAATAGAAACTCAAAGTATATATATAAATGTTAAAACATAGAAAATAAGTGAATTTATTATGAAGCATCAAAGATGTTAGGTTCAGCATAACATCTTAGTGCTAAATCAATATAAAAGTACAATTAAAAATAAAATAAAATATATGAAATTTATATGGAGAGCAGCAGAAAAAGTAGTAGATTATAATTGCAAAAAAATATTATGTGGATTTTTTTTATTGTGAGTTGAAAAATCAAAGCATAGTTAAGTGTCAAGTTTGGCACTGTGGATCAGCTGGGAAAAGCTGAATTCTCACTGTTGAGTATGCTGGAGTTAAGCAGAAACATCATATTTACTATGTTTTTTACATATAAAACTTGCTTAAATTTAAAACAGGTTTGAAAGTTAACCCAAAAGCAAGGCAGTTTCATATGCTCATAAATAAAAAATACAACATAAGTTAAAAAATTAAATGAGTAGGAAGGTGTTTATTAGTGATTAAGGTATGCTGTGAGGATTTGGGAGTGAATTATTTCCTATATTGTTGGTTGAAACATTAAGAAGCTCTCTGTACTAATCCCCAAGTTAAAGTGTCAAGTGGATAGGTATCAAGTGGCACTCATAGTGCGTCACTTATTAATTTAGCCTTAATTCCAAGTCTTTGTCTACTTAAATCCAAAACCAATTGGGTGTCAAGTGGATAGAGTCAAACAAAGAAGATGTTGAGTTTTGGTTTTTTATAAATTACATATGAAATCTCTTAATAAATCAGGCTTAATTTATGTGGCATCACTTAATCCACACACCTGGAAATGATATAATGTAAAATAAGTGGGGTATTTGATTAATGTCTATACAGTAGTTTTAAAAGCTATGGCAACAAGAGAAAACAATTCAGATTTAAACAAAATGGACTCAGCTTTAAACGAAATTGAAATGAATCCAAATCTATTGCAAATCAATATAAATTCATTTAAAATTAATTTCGTTAAAATCTGAGTTCATTTCGTATAAATCTGCATTGTTTTCGCTTGTTGCCATAGCTTTTAAAACTACTGTACCACTAAATCCAGTATAGTGGTGCTTGGGAGCCTAATTGACAACTATGGACACTAATAATAAAAATATAATAGTAAATAAGAAATTTTATATAAGCGCATATGTATTTTATTAATAAAATTAATATTTGGCTTAAAAAGTGTCAAACTAGTCACTTTTTGTTTTAGAGTGTTGAACACAGGTTTTTTCATTTCTATTAGTAAATTTACTTATAAATTGCCCCTTAAATTGGTATTTTAGCTAACCAAATTATTAATTGGAGTCAATTTCTAGTAAATTTAACCTTGGTTTTGGGCTTTGAACCCCTAAATTACTAGTAAAAATTAGCTTAAAATTGGTTAAGCCAAAAATACTAATAGATTCACATACGCAGCACTCAACTCCCTGGTACTCACCACTTTGTTGAGTACCAGGGAGTCAAACTTACTACAGTTGCCTTTCAGTCCTTGTTGTACTGGTATTGGGGGAGTTAGGTTACCATTAATGATCACTTGTGCTGATAGGTCTGTTTAGAGCATTTTCAGTCAGTTCAAGAAGATTTTTGGCATGTTCACTACTAAGTGCTACTATCAAGTATCCCAAGCCTATTCTTTTGTAGGCCTTCTCCATGTCTAAGAGCATAAGAAGTCTTTTGGGTTGTTTTATTGTGCTTTGGAGTATATTCTGTTCTGTTTTTATGCTATCCCATTTTAATCAATCTTTTATAAGCCCCTTTTAGTCTTGGTGTATCACTTGGCTTGCCACTTTTATAAGTCAATTAGATAGAATTCTGGGTAATAACTTGTAGTTGGCGTTTGTCAGGCTTATTTTCCTCCAGTTTTTGAGATATCTTGTATTGCCTTTTTTAAAGATGAGGCAAATATTTGCCATATTCACATATGGGATATGAATATTGGTATCCAGGCAGTGGTTGAAGAGTGTTACCATTTCTTTGCAGATCACATCCTTTAGGTGCTTATACACATCTACAGGGATTGTATCTGGGCCTGGTGACTTCCCTTTTGGGGCCTCCTTGAGGGCTTGGGACACTTCCTCTATTGTGATTGAGTATGTGATCATTTTGGCTTCTAAGCCTGTGCACTTGGTTAAACTTGTACTCATCATCTCAAATAGCTCTTGCTTGGTGTTTGTTTGTACCTGAGATTTGGAGAATAGCTTGGCGTAGAAGGCCGCTGTGGCTCTTTCCATTTCCTGTCTCTCTATCACAGGACATCCATGATTGTCCAGCAGTTCCAGGATTGGCATCCAAAGCTTCAAAAATTTCAGGTCTGCCAGTCTGGTCTTTGAGGTAGACCCTAGAAGGCATTGTAATCTGTACATTGAGTTAACCCTTGCTATGGCTCCCTCCTTTATTTGGACCGTTTTCAGGTCTCTTGCTGCCTTCTGGAAGTCTTTAAACATCACAGCCATCAACTATGCAACTAGGTGTCCTGTAGCACAAGCCAAAAAAGAAATTATTCGAGAATATTTATTGGAAAAGAAATCATAGTCAAGTTTAGGAAACCTGAAACACAAATCACATATGGAGAGACTGAACTTAAAGCTATTGACATCAACATTTACCTCCATAAAAATAGAATAAAGCACACAGTTGCCAGCCCTTATCACTCAAAAGCAAAAGGGAGAGTTAAAAGATTGAACTGTTTTATTTTAGAGGTGCTCAGTAAACTGTCTGCTAACATCCCATAACTTTGGGCTGACATGCTTCCAACAGCACTAATGATGTGCTAAACACAAGTCAATTTTAATACAAGCAAAAGCCTGTATGAACTTGTCTATGGGCACAAACCCACAATTTGTCAGTACTAAGTTAGGACCATGATTACTTGTATCCTAAGAAGTATAAATAAATTACCCTGTTGTAAAAAATACCAGAAAGGACCAATAAACCAAAGAAAGGGAAAGAATTGAGAGAGAAACAGTACCCCTCCAACAGGAATGGTTTCAAGTCAGAGACAAGATTTGGGCTTAAACCACAATTTGTACAAATTAGAAACAGGTTTAAGAGGACCAGGGATTTTCATGTAGATCAATCTTAATATACCCTGTTAAAGAAATTGGTGCATGTACTGAGTTAAAAAACATGCATCATTATCAACTCTGCCTATGCAAGGAAAGGATAGCAAAGTGTAACTTGCGGCTACCTGTCCCTAATGCAATACTGGATCAATATTAAGCCTGAATCCCCAACTGTGACAGAAATTGTCAGATAGTAAGAAGAGGTCTCCAAGTGGTGAGAAATAACCACCCAAATTCACTTAAAGTTGATGATTAACCCTAACAAAGCTTCAAATACAGTTTGGTGAAATTTCTAAAAAATACACTGGGGTTTAAAAAAATGATTAAACACAACCAAAAAAAGTCCTATATAGATGACCTGAGAAAGGATTATAGTGTCTTTGGCATAGAACTCTGGACATTGAGAAGAATTAATTGTCTCAGTTTCAGACTCAGCAGGGAAGACACCTCAGAATTCAGAGGCGTTGGAGTAAGGTTAGGAGGTGTTGACAACAAAGTACCCAAGGCAGGGGCCCATATTCCAGTGATAATTCAACTCAAGGTCAAGTTATATGGGATGTAGTGGAGTAGACTGACTACTGGATGCATTTTTAAATAAATTTAGACCAGGAGAATATTTGGTTTAATGAGTAATTTAGGGAGGACTCAACAGTTAGAGTTAAGCAGTGTAAATTTTCAAATATGTACCATTTTTGACTAATCAATCCCACCTGGATGCATGGCTTTGTTGTAACCGTGCTGTTTTAGAAGAGTTACAAGGGGGAAAATATTTAGAAACTAGATAATATTTTTTTATTTAGAGATAATGATTATATAGTTAACGTGATTCATGGATAACAGGAACATGGTAGTGCTGATCACATAATGGAATGGTGAAGAGGGTGGCCTGATCCTGATAATGAGTCAATTGCCAAAAGGAGGTATCCACCATAAAGGATCAACATCTGTTCATGTTGCTGGATTTGGAAATTTGAGTCAACTTCCTAGTCTGGCTTTGAGTGACTGGATAATTGGATTGCAGTTCACAAAACTCCTTACTCAGAACCTTGCTGACAGGTCAAGCCTGCTGTTTTAACACCCCCGGGCTGAAGGTCAGCCTCCTCTGGGGGCATGTTGTCAGGGAGGTTTTTGGGAGCCCGGGCACCATACTGGACTAACTGTTGTTCTGTGGCAGATAGGACAGTCTCATGTTGTTTCTGTCTTGCCTTGCAGGGTCTCACACAATCATGGTGGAGTACCTTGTCTTGTTTACATTTCCCAAGTCCTTGCACAAGTTAAGTGTTGTTTTTGTTTACCTTTAAGATGATTGCCGGGCCTACTTTCTCTGGTTGTAATTTACTTTTGTCGATGTTAATGATCCAAATTTGTTGCCAACCTCATGTCTGTTTTGGATGGGGATGAATGTCTTTTGCATAAATTTTTCTTCTCCTTCTGATTGACTACTTGTGACTGTACTACAGTCACTGCTGAGTGTTTAGCCAAATAAACGCTCCAAAATATAAAGATGTTCTGTTTTTGCTGTTTATTACATATAGATAGGTTTGTTTGGAATTTTTGAGGGAAAGGTTCATATAAACTGGATATCTATGTTTAATAAAAGAACAGAATATGGATGTTTAGTTAGATTAGGCTAACTAAAAGAATTGAGGCAAGATTGGCCAAATCAATCTTGGAGACTAGGCATCTCAAAATGGGTTAGTCAATCAGTTGGATTAATTAATAAAAACAGGATATAATTAATGAGGATTTAATTATATTAAAATGGCCTTGACTTTGTCAAGAAGTTTGGTTAAGGTTCACCATGGGAAACCCTCCAGAATTAGGGTTAAAAGCGCTGTGTTGGCAAATTTATTGGATTAGAAGCGCCGCCGCGTCGCCTAATGAATTTGAGATGCGCTGAGGCGCCGCTATCAAATTTTCTCAGGCGCTGAGGCGCTGCCTCAGGAAATTGCTGGGCGCCGCAGTGGCGCCTGATTTGAGTTTCAAAGCTGTTTAATGGAATTTTAAGGCAAAAAAACATTAAATGCAAAAATAACTAAATAAAGGCAATGCTGCCTAGGAATTAGGTTTGATCAGCTGGATCCCAGTTGGAACACTGATAGCTGAGTTTAAAATGTGCAATCCACAGGGTTTTGACGCTGGGAGCTGGGGAAGCTCCATGCCAAATTGGTACATTGGGTTGAATGGAGTCAGGTGACTTCTGCCCATTGTAGGTCAATTCTCATAGGTTGAGAATTGTTGGTGATCTTTTAGGTAAAGATCTATGTTAGATGACTCAAATTTCATAGACCACATGACACAAATCATTGATTGATTCAGGAACCAGAGGGGTTTTCAGCCGTGTATGCCCTGAATGGTGTATAAGCAAAAACAGTTAAACATTAATAAAAATATATTCATTGTTGGTTTTGACGCTTTCCCCTCACCTATTTTTCAATTGTCATGCCTTCTTTGTTAAAATTTGAGAGAGCCAAGTTTGGGATCCTTTGTGTGTAAACTGCTGTAGCAAGAAAGGAGGTTCCTACAAGTACATTGGAAGAAGCTTGGACCAGCCTGGAGGTCACTAAGACTGTTCCTGCCAAATCTTTAGTAGAAGTAAAGGCTGTGTTTGAAAAGTTGTATTCCAATTACTTTGCAAAGAAAGGGACTCCTGCCAAATCTTTAGTAGAAGTAAAGGCTGTGTTTGAAAAGTTGTATTCCAATTACTTTGCAAAGGAAGGGACTCCCGCCCAAGGGAACCAAATTTATGCTTGGGATGCTTGGAACTTGTTGGTATGATGAGATGAAATCTTGCAACAAGTAAAAGAGATGGTGAATCATGAAATTGAGGCGTTGAGAGCACAAGAGGAAAAAAGTGTTGAAATCATGGCTTGTTGGTGAGACAACAATAAAGTGTTATCCAGTAAAATCGCCTCCCTGGAGGCAAAGCTCCTCAAAGCTTTGTCCCAGGAAGGTAACAGCAATAAGAGTCTAGGGCAGAATAATGGCAGGATGGACTGGTTAGGCCTTGATCCGTCACACTACTGTTGGCTTGTATGACCTGAGGGTCTGAACAAGGTGGGACCTTGCTTGGTATTTCCAGCTTTGTCCTTATAATGCTTGGATGATGTTGGGCTGTGTGTCGTAAACTAATTCAATGGGGATTTTCCTGGTGAATATGTTCACACAAGTCTGGCATACAAGCAATGCAGTTGATAGCTGCTTGTACCATTCCTCAGGTCTCCCAGTGGTGAGCTTGGCCAAGGCTTGCACAAGGCTGCCATTTAGTCACTCCACATGTTCATTGGCCTTAGGATGATAAGGTGTTGTCACCGTGTGCTTGACTTTATTCTTGGTGAGGTATATGTTGGTATCTTCAGAGGTCAATTCTTTTCCTACATTGGTTATCAGGAGTTCTGGCTTTCCAAACTTGCTGATTATTTTCTTTCCTATGAACTGCCACACATCATTGCCTGTATGTGCTTTACTGCTTGTGCCACTGGCCATTGTGTGGCAAAGTCTATTGCGGTAATGATGTACTTTGTCTCATTATGCTTCCCTGGAATGGGGCCCATGATGTCTATGGCACACACTTTAAAGGGTAGTTGAGTGTGGATAGTTAGTACTGACTTGGGTGGGGTTTTGCTTTTTGTGAATTTCTCATATACTTTACATTGGTCCAAGACTTCATGAATGTCGCAATATAAGGTTGGCCACCATGCTTTGTGTTTAAGGAATTCATAGAGGTTGAAGCTTTTTGTGTGTCCTAGGTCTCTATAGTAACGTAGGATGGTGTCAACTTACTGGTGTGTGGGAACATAAGGAATAGTGGTTCTGTCAGACATTTTTCTGTGTAGGGTCTTATATACGTCTGCAAATAGGTGTTTATTTTTAATAACTATTTCCTTTGTTATGTCTGTGGTGCCAGGGAAAAGCCCTTGTCCTTTGTTTGGAGTACCAGGAGGGGACAGTCTAGGTCAATCCTGTTTTCCCCTCTTGTGGCACAGACATATAGACGTGAGAGGGTGTCTGCCATGACAAGCTCGGGACCCAGATTGTACTGTATGAGCATATTGAATCTCTCCAAGAGCTAGATCCAGAGGGCCTGATGACAGGACAGATTTCCTTGGGTTTTAAATATATAAGCAACTTGTGGTCAGTCAACACTGTAAATTATTCCTGTTGTTCTAAGTAGCAACACCATTTGACTAGGCAGTGCACAATTGTCAATAATTCCTTATTGTGTATAGGGTATCAGCACGTGCTTTCTGGCAGTTTGCGTGATTTGATGGCTACAGGCAGAAAGTCAACATCATTGTTTTTGATTTGTAGTACTCCCCCAATGTATGTGTCTGAGGTGTCAGTTTCCTTTTAGTATTCCATATTACGTTTGGGATACTGTAGGATAGGTGCTGTTGTGAGTTTTTTTGAGACTTCTAAAAAAGAGGTCTTGTTGGGAGGTCCGTACAAACTTGGATTTGGCGCCAGTTATGGCGGACAGGGGTACAGTCAGAATGTCACAGTCAGGTATAAAACAACGCACTTAGGCAGCCATTCCTAAGAATGTGCGGATTTCTGACTTGTCTTTGGGCAGCAGCATTTTGCAGATGGCCTGGATCTTCTGACTGTTGGGTTTAATGCCATCTTTTGAGACTATGTGTCCCAGGAAGGATAATTGCTTGCAGAAGAACTGGCACTTGGAGGGCTTGGTCAAAAGTTTGTGTTGTGCCAGGGTAGCAAAGGCTGCCTCTAGGTCCTTGTGGTGCTGCTCCTCTGGGGGTCTATAGACAATAATATTGTCTATATAGACTAAGGTGTGCTTGTCTATGTGCAGTGCAAACACCTTGTTTATGAAGGTCACAAAAGTTGATGGGGTGTTTGCCATACTGAAATTGAGCACCACACATTTGTATGAGCTGTATTTAGTGCAGAAGGCCATTTTTGATGAGATATTCCTCTTTGATATAGATCTGGTTGTATCCTGCAGTCAGATTGATCTTGGAGAAGACTGTGGCTCCTCCCAAGGTGTCAAAGAGATTTTCAATCAGTGGTAGTGGGTAATAATTCTTGATGGTAACTTTGTTTAGGGCCCGTTAGTCTGTAACCAGATGTAAGGTACCATCCTTCTTGTCCACAAAGAATACAGCAGCACCAAAAGAAAACTGTAAGGGGTGGATAAGTCCTGTCTCCTATGCCTCCTTGAGGTAGGCGCGTAGGGTGTTGTCTTTGTTTGGGGTAAGACTGTAGATAGGGCGTTATTTGGGGACAGCTCCTTTGAGTTGGATGAAGTGTTGGATGTGTTTCTTAGGGGGCAGCCCGGGTAGCACTTCTTTGAAGATTTCTGGATGACAGGCCACAATTTTGCGGTCCTGAGGCGTGGAGGTATCCTGTCAATCCTTGAAGTGTATGATCTTGTACTGGCAGGAGTCCCAGTCAATTGCCTTCAGGTTTTTCTTTTTGTCCAGGGTCTCTGTGATGCACACAAAGACGTGGTTGCATAGGAGCTGGTCCACTGAGTCAGGGTAGATCTGGTGGTTGACACCTTCACGCTTGATGGTCAAGACTGAGGTTGCCCATTCTATGAGAGAATTGTTTTTTTAACCATTCTAACCCCAGTACAATGTCAAACTTTGGGAAGTCAATGACGGGACCTTAGATGGTGGAGGGGAGGTTCTCAAGCATGTCGTAGAAGAGGGTGGTTTCCCTTGTCACAGCAATATGGTGTTCATCAGCCAGGACCACATTTTTAATCTGCAAAGGATTAGTGGCCAGCTTGAACTTTTCCATAAAGCTGCTGTTGACTAGGGTTCAATCTGCACCCAAATCCAAGAGTGCTGAGCCTGTGTAACTGCAAAAACAGAAAGGATATGACATCAGTTTATTGGGATGTCTGGCAATAATGTACAGTACCAGATCCTCCAAGGGCACCTGGATAATTGGGCATTGGTCCACGTCCTTGGGTCTGTACTCATCATTGGGAAAGTCAGGAGTTGTACGGGGAGAGCTTTGCTTGCTTAATTCTCTCCCCAGGCTTTTTCCTTGTTTTGATTGCCTTGCATGGCAGTGATACGGAAATGGGTACAATTTGACTGGCCATTGTTCCCACTTCCATATATATTTGAACCTGTGACTTTATGGTTGGTTTTATTACTGTTGTTTCTGGGGGGTGGTTGAGTGGAGCGCCTTCCTGTGTGGGAGTCCTTGGGTCTCTCTTGTTTTCCTGTTTGTGTCTTATGAAGGGCATTGGAGGTTTGTTCCGTTTTCTCTGCTTTGCAGTACAGGCTTTGCAGGTTGGTCACCTGGTCCAGGTTCACGTGTCTCATCACATGCAACTTGAGGGCGTTGTAGTACATGAGATGTGTGTCTGGGGTGTCAAAGGCCATGTCAGATGGTGCACAAAGTCAGAGTTCCTCATAGGCGCAGGTGAGTTCCTTCACAGTGCCTTTCTGGGTAAGGTTCTTCACTTGGTGTATGATTGTGAGCGCTGTATCTTTAAGCACAAATCTTGCCAATAAGTCTTGCTTGAAGTTATCCCAGTTATTGTTTGTGTGTTCCTTGTGTCACTTGTCACACCAGGTGCCAGCGTCAGGGGTCAGGCAGATGAAGATTTCTGCAATCCAAAACCATTGTGGGCATTCCATCTGGGCCAGCTTGCTCCGGGCGGACTGGATCCATGCAGCAGCCTTGTTGTTGTTGGCCCCAGTAAAGGGTTCCAAGGTGGCGCTTTGTAGCATTTGGGATACGTAGACAGGCATGGTGTTTTTGTCAGTTGTTTGCAGAATGGAGGAGGGAGCCTGAAAGAGTCCTCGTTCAGATATGGCATTGAAGGCGGGTAGGGGAATCACTGTATGCTGGTACAGGACGGAGCCATTGGGTATCTTGGCACTAGGAGTGTACAGGGTCTAGTCAGGCGGGAGGCCAGACATAATTCTGTCAAGGATTTGTTGGCCGCAGCAAGTACAGGCAACATATGAAATTTTGCAAGATAAGGTAAGATTAAAAGACATACCTGTGCTATTAATGTTGTAACTGTGCTGTTTTAGCAGAGTTACAAGGGGAAAGATGTTTAGAAGCTAGATAATAATCTTTATTGAGAGATAGTGATTATATAGTCAATGTGAATCAAGGATAACAGGACATGATTGTTGATCACACTGTTGGATGGAAGAGGGGGTGACTTGATCCTGGTAATGAGTCAAGCGCCAAAACAAGGTATCCACTGTAAGGGATCCTTATCTGTTCATGTTGTTAGATTTGATAATTCAAGTTGACTTCCTAGTCTGGCTTCAAGTGGCTGTGTAATTGGATTACAGGTCATGAACCCATTTGTTTGGAACCTTGCTGGCGGGTTGTGCCTGCTGTTTTGACACAGCTGAGTATCCCGCAAAAGTGATTTGAAATTTGGACCAAGGATTCGACAATCCTGCATTTTTATGTTTAGGTTCTGAATTTACAGTATTGTACGTCCTAATTGAGAAGCCCAGAAGTTGGGCAAACAGTTAGCTAAGTTGACCAAGTTGAAAGATTTAAATAATACCGTTGATTGAGTATAGGTTACTGCGCCTTGGTTTGTTAACTTGATTCAATAATCCCATTAAGTTGAAACTGATAAATAGACATGATCTGAGAATCACTTGATACAACCTCATTTATCAGAATGGTTGGCAGAAGTTAATCTGTCAATGGTTTTTTGCATACTGGACAAGGTACTCTTTTGATAATGCAGACGGAATAGAAGCTGTCAAAACAGCAGGCTCAACCCGCCAGCAAGGTTCTGAGTAAGCAGGTTTGTGACCTGCAATCCAATTATCAAGTCTTTGAAGCCAGACTAGGAAGTCAACTCAAATTTCCAAATCCAGCATCATGAACAGCTGATGATCTCTTATGATGGATACCTCCTTTTGGCGCTTGACTCATTACCAGGATCAAGCCACACCCTTCATCATCCAACTGTGGGATTAGCATAATCATGTTCCTGTTATCCATGACTCACATTAACTATATAATTATTATATCTCCATAAAGAATATTATCTAGTTTCTAAACATCTTCCCCCTTATAACTCTGCTAAAACAGCACAGTTACAACATTAATAGCACAGGTATGTCTTTCAATCTTACCTTATCTTGCAAAATTTCATATGTTGCCTGTACTTGCTGGGGCCAACAAATCCTTGAAAGAATTATGTCTGGCCTCCCGCCTGACTAGACCCCGTACACTCCTGGTGCCAAGATACCCAACAGCTCCGTCCTGTACCAGAATACGGTGATTCCACTACCCACCTTCAACGCCATATCTGCACAAGGACTCTTTTAGGCTCCCTCCTCCATTCTGCAACCAACCAACAAAAACGCCATGCCTGCCTATGTAGCTCAAAGACTGTGAAGCGCTGCCTTGGAACCCTTCACCAGGGCCAACAACAACAAGGCTGCTGCATGGATCCAGTCCGCCCGGAGCAAGCTGGCCCAGATGGAATGCCCACAACGGTTTTGGATTGCAGAAATCTTCATCTTCCTGACCCCTGACGCTGGCACCTGGTGTGACAAGTGACACAAGGAACACACAAACAATAACTGGGATAAGTTCAAGCAAGACTTCTTGGCAAGATTTGTGCTTAAAGATATGGCGCTCATGATCATACGCCAAGTGAAGAACCTTACCCAGACAGGCACCGTGAAGGAACTCACCTGCGCCTACAAGGAACTCTGACTTTGTGCACCATCTGACATGGCCTTTGACATCCCAGCCACACATCTCATGTACTACAATGCCCTCAAGTTGCATGTGATGAGACACGTGAACCTGGACCAGGTGATAAACCTGCAAAGCCTGTACTGCAAAGCAAAGAAAACAAAACAAACCCTGAACGCCCTTCATAAGGCACAAATGGAAAAACAAGAGAGACCCAAGGACTCCCACACAGGCAGGCGCTCCACTCAACCACCCCCCCAGAAACAACAGTAATAACACCAACCATAAAGTCACAGGTTCAAATATATATGGAAGCGGGAACAATGGCCAGTCAAATTGTACCCATTTCCGTATCACTGCCATGCAAGGCAATCAAAACAAGGAAAAAGCCTGGGGAGAGAATTAAGCAAGCAATGCTCTCCCCGTACAACTCCTGACTTTCCCAATGATTAGTACAGACCCAAGGACGTGGACCAATGCCCAATTATCCAGGTGCCCTTGGAGGATCTGTTACTGTACATTATTGCCAGACATCCCAATAAACTGATGTCATATCCTTTCTGTTTTTGCAGTTACACAGGCTCAGCACTCTTGGATTTGGGTGCAGATTGAACCCTAGTCAACAGCAGCTTTATGGACAAGTTCAAGCTGGCCACTAATCTTTTGCAGATTAAAAATGTGGTCCTGGCTGATGAACACCATATTGCCATGACAAGGGAAATCACCCCCTTCTACGTCATGCTTGAGAACCTCACCTCCACCATCCAAGGTCCCGTCATTGACTTCCCAAAGTTTAACATTGTACTGGGGTTAGACTGGTTACAAAAAAAACAATTCTCACATAGAATGGGCGACCTCAGTCTTGACCATCAAGCGTGAAGGTGTCAACCACCAGATCTACCCTGACTCAGTGGACCAGCTCCTATGCAACCACGTCTTTGTGTGCATCACAGAGACCCTGGACAAAAAGAAAAACCTGAAGGCAATTGACTGGGACTCCTGCCAGTACAAGATCATACACTTCAAGGATTGACAGGATACCTCCACACCTCAGGACCGCAAAATTGTGGCCTGTCATCCAGAAATCTTCAAAGAAGCGCTACCTGGGCTGCCCCCTAAGAAACACATCCAACACTTCATCCAACTCAAAGGAGCTGTCCCCAAATAACGCCCTATCTACAGGCTTACCCCAAACAAAGACAACACCCTACGCGCCTACCTCAAGGAGGCATTGGAGAAAGGACTTATCCGCCCCTTACAGTCTTCTTTTGGTGCTGCTGTATTCTTTGTGGACAAGAAGGATGGTACATTACATCTGGTCACAGACTACCAGGCCCTAAATAAAGTTACCATCAAGAATTTTTACCCACTACCACTGATTGAAAATATCTTTGACACCTTAGGAGGAGCCACAGTCTTCTCCAAGATCAATCTGACTGCAGGCTACAACCAGATCTGTATCAAAGAGGAAGATCTCCCCAAAATGGCCTTATGCACTAAATACAGCTCATACAAATGTGTGGTGCTCAATTTCAGTATGACAAACACCCCGTCAACTTTTGTGACCTTCATGAACAAGATGTTTGCACTGCACATAGGCAAGCACGCCTTAGCTTACCTAGACAATATTGTTGTCTATAGCCCCTCAGAGGAGCAGCACCACAAGGACCTAGAGGCAGTCTTTGCTACCCTGGCACAACACAAATTGTTGACCAAGCCCTCCAAGTGCCAGTTCTTCTGCAAGCAATTACCCTTCCTGGGACACATAGTCTCATAGGACAGTGTGACAGAAATTGAAGGATAGTATGAAGCCATTTCTAAGTGATGGGGGATTACCACCCTAATCCACATAGAATTAATGATTAGCCACCAGCATGGCTTCAGATATCTTTTTGTAAAATTTCCAATTTTAATACCAGGATTAAGCAGAACAATTAATCCTAGCCATAATGGCCCAAGATAAATGGCCTGAGAAAGCATCAATGTATCTTCAGAATAAAATTCTTGACATTGGGAAGCAACACAATTTTTGGTTTCCAGAATGGAGGGGGGCTCGGGATCAGCTGGCGCAAAATTAGCATCGGGCAGCACCAACAACAAAGTTCCAACTGCTGGGCCTTATCTTCCAGAAATAATTTGGTTGAGAATCAGATTGTACAGAATATATTGTAACAACCCAACCACAGGATGCATTTTGAAAAGTAAATTAGAACTAGGAATAAATTATTTTTATTGAGTAAAATTTTGGGAGGACTCAACTCTTAGAGTTGAAAAAGTAAAAATTATTCAATATATATCAGAAAATTGACTAAGTAATACCACCTGAATCTTGGCCTCCTATTCCTTCCACATTGTCAAGTAAGTATCTGGTCCAGGTTGCAAAGAACCCTTGTGTGACCAATTTCTGACGACCATGCTGATTAACAAGCTCATATTGGGTGACCCTCAAATCATGCTGATTTATCAACATCAATTTGCAAGGAGGAACTGTTTTCAGCTGACAGACTGGAGCAGCTATAACCCATTTCTGGTTGACTGTTTGATTTAAATCCGTTAACTTGGTCAATTTAAATAAAGGCTTTCTGGCTTTTTGAGCCTTCTTGCTTGGGCAGATAATTCCCGGCATGATGGAACCTACCGTGACAGACGGCATCAAACCCAACAGTCAAAAAATACAAGCCATATGCAAGATGCCGCCACCCAAGGATAAGTTAGAACTCTGCACCTTCTTGGGGATGGTGGCCTACGTACACTGCTTTATACCTGACTGTGGCATTATGACTGCACCCCTGTTTGCCATAACTGGCACCAAATCCAAGTTTTTATGGACCTCCCAACAAGACCTCTGCTTTAGATGTCTCAAAAAGAAACTCACAACAGCACCTATTCTACAGTATCCCAAACATGTTATGGAATACCAAAGGGAAACCGATGCCTCAGATGCATCCATTGGGGGAGTACTATGAATCAAAAATAATGATGGTGACTTCCTAACTGTAGCTTATGAATCACAAAAATTGACAGATGGCAAGTTTTGATACCCTATCCATGACAAGAAACTGTTGGCTATTGTGCACTGTCTAGTCAAATGGCGTTGCTACCTAAAACAACAGGAATAATTCACAGTGTTAACTGACCACAAGTTGCTCATATATTTCAAAACCCAAGCAAATTTATCTTGCTGCCAAGCCTGCTGGATGGAGCTCTTGTAGAACTTTAATATGCTCATACAGTACAAGCCAGGTCCTGAGCTTGCCATGGCAGACGCCCTCTCACGCCTATATGTCTGTGCCACAAGAGGGAAAAATGGGCTTGACCCAGACTGGCCTCTCTTAGTACTACAAACAAAAGATGAGGGTTTCCCCGGGCAAGTGCCTAAGGTCAAAGTTCCTAAGGTCAAAAGTGCAGAAATTGAAAATGGGACCCCCAAAAAGTGCAGAAATCAAAACACTATGTAGGGTGCAAAAATCAAAAATATCAAAGATTGAAGTGCAAAAATAGATTTTCCAGAGGTTAACTTCAAAGCCAAATAAAATACAGTTCTTAATATAGAACTATATATTTAAAAATAATTATAAACTAAAAAGATCCCAAAAAGTTCATTTCTGCAATAAAAAGTATATACTAGATAATAAAAATATGCTTAAATTTGCTGTTTTTAAAAGAAAGTTTATTTTAGTATCAAAAGTAAAATTAGACTAGAGTTTACATTTAACTGTATTCAATTGAATATAAAATATGAAAATACACAAAAATCTGCTTTAAAATGTATTTTCATGGTAAGATCTTTATTGCCATAGCATAAAATTAAAAGAAAGTAACAGCAATGCAAGATTTTATTTGGAATATTAAAGAACTTTTGCAATGTTCTCAAGATGAGTGAGCCAGTTGGAGGAGTTGTAGGAAAGGAGGGAGTTTTTTGTGAATATCTCAAAGCTGTTGAGATCCTTGCTGCTCTGGGAAAAACTATGACGCCCATCTAAAAACTGCTGGTAAAGAGTTTCATTGGTTGCTTGTTCAACTTTGAGCTTGTTGATCAGTACATTAAACTTGGGTTTCTTCACCCCAACACAGTTGTCAAATTTGTTGTGCCAGCTTTCCAGGGAGGAAGTAGTCTGCATGGTCTTATTCTTAAAAAACTTGAACTGGTTCCATTCAATCTTGTTTTTTTTTCTTCCATGGCGTCTGGTTTCAAGTTTTCCAATCCATTGGTGTTCAAAGTAATCAATAAATGGAGCAAAGACAGCTGCATTGTCCTCCATAAACTTGGTATTCTTGAATGCCTCATAGATCTTGCTAGAGTCCTCCTTTCTCACCAAGGCAATGGCAGAAAAGGAGTTAAAGGCCACCTTGGGCTCCTGGGAGGTTGATCTGGTAACCAGTCTATTGAGCTCAGTAAAGCTCTGCAGCTTTCTTCTTAGGCATTTTCTTAAGTGAAAGAAGCAACCATGAGGCTTGCTCTTAAATACCTTTTTAAAGGTGTTGGCTTGAGCAGGCTCAAAGTCAACAAGTAGGTGGGTATGATAAGGCTCTGATGTTTCCTCATCATCAGGTTGGCTTGGGGTTTTAGACTTCTTCCTCTTGGGGGTAGAAGTGGGGGCATCAGTAGGGGGAAGGAGATCCAGCTTCCCCTTTAGAATCTCCAAGGCATGAGTATAGTCATCCTCATTTTGTCCTGACATTAGAAAGTAAACCATTGGTAAAACCTTATCACCATACTTTCCATGGATGCACCAAAGCTGGGAAAAGATCTTAGGGCATGATGAGAAGGTCCCATCAGCCAACCAGATATCAGCTGTCATCAATCTCTTAAGGTTCTCCTGGGTGGCATAGCAGATGGTTCTTTTAAGCTGATCTGGCCCATTGTCATGAAAGAGAAACTGTCCATCCTTGGAGGTAACTCTGAGCTCATTTGGTATATCCAGTTCCAGGAGGGAGGTGGCAGATCTGCCCACATTATCAGACTTCCGGCAATTATCACTGACATATTTCTGAAGGGATCCAAAAGTACCAACAGCTATCTTTTGGAAACTGGTCAATTTGTGAATAGCCCTAGTGACTATCTCTTGGGAGGTAAAGCCCCTGTTAAAAGGCTGCCTCTGGCGCAGGTACCACTTTATTAGGCACTGATATACCCCAGTTGGTTCCAGGCAGGTGTGCTGATTGTTCAGCTTCTTAAACTGGGTAAACCCAGTTGTAGTCAGGCGGGCGGGGTAGGCCCCTCACACTTGTAATGATAAAGCACCAAGTTCTTCTGCTCATCATTACACTTAAACATAAAACTATCATGGTAGAACCCAGCATTGCCCTTGGAGGACATTATTGGGAAGGAGATGGGCAGGATATCTGGCAGTCAGAACTCCTCTTCATAGTTGCATATATTATGAACTTTCATGATATCCCAGGTCTCAAGGCCATTCTCAGTTGGTGTAGCATTTCCAGAGTTGTATATGTCTTCATGCTCTTCTTCTGAGATGTGTGGAGGCGTCTCCTCTTCATCTGCTTGGCTGTAGACAAACTTGTGCCCAGTTGGGCTCTTGGAGGGGCTGGGGGTAGGTTCCTCTTCAGAAGGCTCCTCTTCTGGAGAGGGGGAGGGCTCAGGAGTCTTCTTGGTGGCCATGTGGCCTTCTTGGTGATCTTCTTGGTGGTCTTGGGGCCAGGCTTCTTGGATCTGGAAGGGGTAGCCTTCTTTGGGTTGATGGGAGTTGACTTAGGGGGCATCTAGATGGCTCAAAGTTAGTATTTTTTGGTTAGTAAAAAAGAGCTTAAATTATTAATAAAAATATTGTTTTTTAACAGAATCTGAAATTTAGAGTGCTTTTTACTATATGTTGTTAGTTTTAATAAATATTTTAATTGAGGTAGTCAACTCTATAATGCTTTTGAAAGGAGCAAAAAAAGGGCTTTTGATCAGACAATTAGGGAGTTTTGATTTTGGCACTTTGATCTCAACACTTCCTAAAAACATAAGGAAACATAGTAACATATTAAATTAATTTAATATTTTTTTCAAAACTGCCAAAATCTGCAGTTTTTACTAAACCCTTTAAAAAGTTACACTAAACTAACCCAAAAGGCCTGAAACTCTACTATGTTCTAAAGTAAGTCTTTAACCTTTAAAAAGCTTATTTTAATCTTTAAACTTACACTGGTTAAATTACTATGGTTTTGTAAAGTAGAGTGTTTGTTTGGTTTAAATGCACTTTTGATTTCCGCACTTTTGATTATAAACACCTATTGGAGCTTAGTTAATAAAATATTAAATTCCAATCTTAATTTAAAATATATTGGTGAGCACTAAATCAGTGTGTTTTGAATTTCAATTTGAAGCTTTTTTGATTTGCGCACTCTATTACTACACCCAGTAAATTACTAAGTGATCATGTAATATTTGTTTCATTCAGCACTCTATCTTTTATATAATAAAAATCACTGAAATTTTAATCAAATTTATACAGGTGATTGTGAACCTGTATGATAGGTTTTAGTTTATTTGGATGAGTATGATATGATCTTGAAGCTTTTCTGATCATTTACATAGTGATAGAATCAATATTAAGTGATATTTTAATTTTTTAATTTTTGGGCCCCAAATATTAAATTGAAGAGACTTCCAGACTTAAATTTCTGCACTTTCAATTTTGTCCTCTATATTCAAAAGGATGAATAATATCTATTTTAAAAGCCAAATTAATTTAAGGTGTGTTTTAAATTGCATCAATTAGGGCACTTTGAACTTGGTTTTTTGGTTTTAGCTACTAGTAAAAACAATTTTAAAAAAGTCAAATTTAAGAAAAATATTAAATTTTTTGAAAAAAAAATCTATTGAAAAAAAGTGCAGAGATCAAAAAAACCATTGATTTGGAGATTTTGATCTCTGCACTTTGACTTTAGGCACTTGCCTGTTTCCCCCCTGGTACAGCCAACATAACAAAGGAAACAGTTATCAAAAACAAACACCTATTTGAAGACGTATACAGGACACTACACAGAAAAATAGCTGACAGCACTACTTCCCTATATTCCCATGCACCAGCAGATAGACACTATCCTACGCTATCACAGAGACCTCAGACACACCAAGAGCCAAAATCTATATGAGTTCCTTAAGCACACGTCCTGGTGGTCAACCTTATATTTTGATGTTCAAGAAGTCCTAGACCAATGTGAGGTATGCAAAAAGTTTGCCAAAAGCAAAGCCCCTCCAAAGTCAGTACTTCCCATCCGCACACAACTACCCTTCAAAGTATGGGCCCTTGATGTTGTTGGCCCCATGCCAGGGAAACACAATGATAAGAAATACATTGTCACTGCCATAGACTTTGCTACAAGATGGCCAGTAGCCCAAGCAGTAAGGGCACACACTGGCAATGACATACAACAATTTATTGGTAAAGAGATAATCAGCAAGTTTAGAAATCCAGAACTCCTGATAACCAATGGAGGGAAAGGATTGACCTCCAAAACCATTAATGTATACCTTGCTAAAAATGGGATCAAACACACCGTAACAACGCCATACCACCCACAGGCCAATGGACGTGTAGAGCGGCGCAATGTAATACCCTGAAATGGTGATCACCACTTGGAGTATGTATGGTAGCAAATTGGTGAACAGGAAGCCCTTCAGGGAAGTGATTATGGGATACACTATCATCAGCCAACAGAAGACCTTGGTGTGTATGTTAAAACGTCCAAAACTCCTGGCAAAGTAGGTAAGGATGTAGTAAGCGGAGGTATACATGGCTATGGAGTGTGTCAAATGGGGAGATACCAGGGGCGGCCAGGGTCCAGTGTTTGAAGAGTTCAGTTGGCCAGGGTTGTGGTATGGGTCATAGCCTAGTCCTTCTATGGAGGGTCCAAAGAACTCTGAACCTTGTTGGTAGCCTCCAATCCCAAGGCAAGCTGTGAGTACAACTGTGAAGATGAGGTGATTCATCTTCCTTGGATTGGAGGGTTGGCAGGGGCTTGATCTGTAAGTTAACTTTTGTTGAAGTTGAAATTTCACTTTTATTGAGGGTATTAGTCTCAATAATAGCACAAGCTATTACTGATAGGGGATCCTTTATTTATAGTGTTCCCCCACTTGCAAAGTTTTGCAAGTGGGAGTAAAAACAGGGGACTGGAGACCCCAGAAGTTTGGTCAAGGGAATTGGGAATTGGTGTTTGAAAGGATGGCCAAACCCTTGTTCCTGGGCAATCTGTTGGGGTTTTAGACAATTCTTCTTGGGGCCAATAATTTCCTCTTGGTAGGTGGTCAGGTGGTGGTGACAGCTCTTGGAACTAACCAAATCTATTTTTGGTTTGGGGAGGTCAGTTTAGCTGGAGTCTAGGCCTAGATGAGTGTTGTAGTCCGCCAGATTCCATTGGCTGTAGGTTATGTTATTTTTAACTTTTGAAACTAAATTTTGCCTTTCTTCTAAAGTTTCAGAGTTGGGATTGGTTTTTGAAATTTGGATTTTTCCTTCTTCCTTAACACAAGAATCATTCTCAAAATTTCTCCTTGTTGTAAGGGACTTTTCTGATTGGCTGGCTGTTATGGTGGGTTTTTGCTAGCTGGGGAGTGGGCCCAGGTGGGCAACTGGCAATTGGCAATTGGCTGGATGCGCAGGTGGCAGGCGGGAGCCTGGCTGGCGGGTGGGAGTCTGGCAGGGGGCTGGTGGGTGGGCTGGGTGCGCAGGTGGCTGGCGGTGGGTTGCAGGTGGCAGGCTGGGTGCGGGGAGGCTGGCAGAGGGGGGCGGGCGTCTGCGCAGCGGCGGCGGCAGGCGCCTGCCTGGATGATAAAATATTCCGGTTTCCACCAAAATCTGTTTTTTTCCAAAAATTGATTTTTCTTTTCCCCCAATAATGGGGGAAATTCCTTATCAAATTTTGCCCCTTCTCTTGGACATTTCTTTACTTGTTTCCAGCATTTTTTCCTCAGTCAAAATCTGATTTATGTCAGGAACTTTTCTGACATTTGCCTTTCCTTCCCCCTCTAGAGTGTCCTTCCCCTGGTGGTACTGGGCAATTTTTTGGGAGCGTTGATGAGGTTGGACTCTGGCTCCCAAGAGTTGGACTCTGATGGGTACCCTACCCAGGAGACAAGGTACTGGATCTGGTTGCAAACTTTTTGGTATCCTAGCACTGCATCTACCTCTCATTCTGGTGTGTGTTGTAGAACTTTGGGCGGCAGTCTAGAGCCTTCAGTCTGGTGTACTGGGGGAGGGCTGTGCTTGGCTGTTAGCCTGGAGACGTGGAATACGTTGTTTGCACTGGAGTGGGCCGGGAGTTGAACCCTGTAGGCGGTGGCTGATACCTTCTGGAGGACCTGGAGAGGGCCAATGCATCTTGGTCCAAGCTTGCGGCCCACCTGGTTAAGCTTGAGGTTCTTCCTGTCCAGGTATACATTGGATCCCACTGGAAACTCAGGTGTTGGTCTTTGGTGTTTGTCTGCCTGAACCTTATAGCGTTGTTGGACCATGTTTAGGTTACTTTGTAGCTCCTCCTGGGTGTCTCAGAGGGTCTGGAAGTAATTATTGGCTTGAGGGACGGTTCCTGGTTGGCCTGAGGTTGGAATTCCTTGTGGAGAGTAGCTGTAGTTGGCCTTAAAGGGAGTCATCTTAGTCCCTGAGTGGTAGGAACTATTATAGCAGAACTGAGCTAAGGGTAACAATTCTGACCAATTGTCTTGTTTGGCGTTGACATAGGCTCAAAGGTATGTCTCCAAGATTTGGTTGATCCGCTCTGTCTGTCTGTTTGTCTGGGGGTGGAAGGCAGTTGACATGTTCAGCTTTATCTGTAGTTGTCTCATGATTTTGCCCCAGAACTTGGAGGTGAATTGTGTTCCTCTGTCTGAAACAATGTCCTTTGGTAGCCTGTGGTGTTTGTAGATGTGCTCAAGGAGCAAGCAAGCAGTGGCTGTGGCTGTCATCCTGCTGGAGCAGGCAACAAACTCTGCCGCTTTGGTGAGTCAATCTACAAATACCAGGATCCTGGTGAAACCTTTGCTTGGGGGAAGATCAGTGATGAAATCCATGAAGATTGATTCCCAGGGCATTGAGGAAATCTGGAGCAGTTGGAGAAGGCCATGAGGTTTCTGCGTAGAGTGTTTGTTTCTCATGCAGGATACACATTGACTGATGTAGTCCTTCACCTGAGGAAACATGTAGGGCAACTAGTAGTTCAAGCGGAGCCTTTCCATGGTTTTCTTTACCCCTCTGTATCCTCCCAGGGGAGAATTGTGGATCTCTCTGAGCACTTGATCCTGGATAGCTCCTGGAGGGACCACTAGCCTGTTGTGTCTAAAGAGTAGACCCTATCTTAGTTTATAGTTGTGGTTTGATTTGTCAGAGGTCATCTTGGTCACTATTTGTTGGATCATGGGTGAATCCTTCTGGGCTGCCTTGATCTCATCTTCCAAGGTGGTGGTAGGTTGGGAGATGCCCAGGACTGTGAGCAAGAACTGTTTGGGTCTAAGAACCGGGCAAGTGTTGAAATGATCGTATGAGTGATCTCCATCATTGAGGTCTTCCCTTTGACTCAGGGCGTCAGGAGCCTCGTTGGTGTGACCAGGGATGTAGCTTATCTTGAAATCATACAAGGACAAGTCCAAGGCCCACCTAGCCAACTGCTGGAAGATCTTCCTGTTTTCTGTGAAGTAAAAAAGGTTCCTGTGATCTGTGTAAACAATGACGGTATGTTTGGCTCCTTCCAGGTATCTTTGCCAATGTTCAAACGCCTTTACAATTGCCATGAGTTCATTTTTGTAGATGTTGTAGTTCTGTTCCCGGTCCAGCAGTTTCTTGGAGAAGTATGCTATTGCAACTGAGTTTCTAGACTTGCCCGCTAATGTATCTTACAATACACAGGGGGCGCTCAATGAGCCGCCCCTTGACGTGTCTAATGTTATGGATTAATCTGATGGCAGTATCAAATGGCGGGTACTTCATCCTAATTAGGAGCGTTGCCGATTTGACCTGCTGATCCCTGCATGAGTTATTCCTTGGCTCCAAACCCTACATGGAACTCCCCACTATGCCACCCCCTTGTGGCCTTGTGGCTTTCCCCCTTATGGTATATTAATCACAATATTCTACAATAAACAACACCTTATTCTTATTACTCTGTCCTTTCCTATTGGACTGTTGTCCTCCCCAATTCCAAGTACTGAACTCTCATTGGTTCAGTTGCAACAGTGGTAGCACAGGTAGGTTCACAACCTATCTTAAAAACAAAATTCCCACCAAGAAAGGATGGAGTACAGGCCGTATGGCTAAACCACAACAAGAGACGTTCCTTCCAATCCCCAAGGGGGACATTCCCAAAGGTTATGTCATCTATCAAGATCAGCTAGTTCTCACCAGTGTATACAATTGGCTCCGCCTCGGGCAGCGTGACGCTAGCGTCATCCTGCCACAGTTGGACCTGCCTCAATGTATGCTCAACCTCCAACTAGAGTCCTTCACTGGTGGTGTCAAAGTAGCTGACATTGTCAGTTGGCTCCCATCTACCAAAACACGCCTTTGTATCTGTCAGGTCCCGGAGTCCATGTGGGTTGCCACTGCATCTGGCTGCCTTTCAGGGCCTGCTGCTGTGTGGTTCACCAACTGGGCCAGCCAGGAGTTTGACGTCACCTGGGCAACATTTCAAGACGCTGCCAAGTCCCAATATAGTGAAACTTTCTCTCCCATCATCTTGGGGACTCCCCTCCTAGCCATCAAGCAGACTGGTTCCGTCCCCTAGTATCTTGCCACGTGGCAACAAGCCCTTGCTGCTGCCCCCAAAGCAGTGACTGATGGGAATGCCATGTTGCTCACCCTCATTGTTAATGGGTTAAAACCCCATATTTGCAAGTGGGTTCCCGTTGGTTGCTGCACCTCTATCAACAACTGCTATAAAGCCATCATAGAGGCCAATAAGCAGGCTTCAATAGGCTTCTGCCACACCAACGATGCTCCACACCAACCACGTCCTGCACCCAACAATGGGCAAGGTCAAGTAGGCTGTTACCAACCTTGTCAACAAGAAAGTGCAACTAAACGCCCCCACAAGGGGGAGCTCCAGCTAGCACTAATTGAGGACCAGGGAAAAGCCTGGGGGTTGTAGCAACAAGAGGCCTTACAACCCCAACTGACCCGTCCTCTCAGCCCTTGCCTGCAAAGAACTCCCGCGACTACAAGCTTCAAGAGATTGAAACTCTGGACATCTTTCAGGTCCATAGTGACGACCCCGTGTTGCAAGCCGCTCATTCCGCAAATAAAGTAACACGCTTGTCCTATTCCTTCCATTTCCGTGGGAACACCCACAAGTTACTGATAGATACCGGGGCTGATCACACCATGGTAGATCAGGCATTTGCTGACTCCCAGCAGTTAGACCAAGTACCCAGCAGATTCAAAGCAGTACATGTAGCTGATTCCCGGAGAATTGCCATCACCCACAAGACAATACCCTTCTCTGTAAGAATGGGGAACATACAGGTTAAGCTCTCTGGGCCAATCATGGCAGACCTCAGCCACGACGTAATTGCTGGCCTTGGCTGGCTCTGGCATAACCACCCCTACATTGACTGGGATACCTCTGTCATCACCCTCAATAGAACAGGGTGGGGTTCCAGATCTACCCCATGGAAATGAACAAACTACTACACAACACTGTGTTTGTCAGAATGACAGAAACAGGCTCATATGATTTCAAGGGGGGAAACTAGACTTTAATCAATGCTCAGTCAAAGTTATCCGTGCAGAACCATCTGCAGTCCCTCCCTTGTCAACATCACCACCACCAGCGTTAGCTGCACTCCTTGAGAAGTACAAGGACGTATTTAGTGAAATACTCAAACAACTACCTCCACCCCGGGAGATCCAGCACGCTGTACAACTTCAAGGATTGTTAAATAAAGCACAATCATTATACTGTCTCACACCAAAGAAAGATGAAACCCTCCGCCAGTACCTTGTAGACGCGCTTGATAAGGGCTTCATTTGCCCCTTGCTCTCTCCATACAGGGCGGCGGTCTTCTTTGTAGCCAAGAAGGACGGGTCCCTTTGCCTGGTCACAGACTACCGCGCCCTAAATGAGGTGACAGTTAAAAATAAATACCCCCTGCTTCTGATTGACAACCTGTTTGATACACTCACAGGCGCAAAGGTCTTTAGCAAGATTGATCTCACTGTGGGGTACAACCAGGTCCACATTGCACCAGGAGATGAGGCAAAAACTGCCTTCTGCACACGCTATGGGTTGTTTGAGTGTTGTGTCATGAACTTCGGAATGACCAAAGCTCTCTCCACCTTTGCCATGTTGATGAACAAAGCCTTTGAGTAATTGATTGGAAAGTGTGTGGTGGTGTACCTTGATGACATTATTGTCTTCAGTCAAGATCAAACCATGCACCTCCAACACCTCCGTGCTGTCCTCAACATCCTTTGGGAAAACCAGCTAAAAGCTAAACCCTCCAAATGTGAGTTTCTCAAGTCAGAGTTGTTATTCCTTGGGCACACCATCTCTTCCCAAGGGATAAAGCCTGATCCTGCCAAAATCAAGGCAATCACTAGCATGCTGCCCCCCACTGAAGTGGGCCAGGTGCAGACATTCTTGGGCATGGTTGCCTATGTACACAAATTCATCCCCAATTGCGGGGAACTAATTGCACCTCTCACTGAGCTCCTCAATACCAAACAGCACTTCCATTGGACCCCCACCAGAGATCAAGCCTTTGAGACGTTGAAGCAAAGGCTCAAAACAGCACCAGTACTGCAGTTTCCCAACCAAACCCGACAGTACAAACTCGAGACTGACGCCTCTGATAGGGCCATAGGGGGCGTGCTAAGGGTAGAAACTGACAATGGCGTCTTCCTCCCCGTAGCATATGAGTCCAGGAAGCTCACTGACTTGGAACAACGTTATCCCATCCACATCAAAGAGCTGGCAGCCATTGTACACTGTGTTGAGAAGTGGTGCTGCTACTTGGAAGGTGCAACCTTCCCACCCTGCGTTCTGACAGACCACAAGTCACTCCAATACTTCAACACGCAGTCTCATTTGACACGCCACCAAGCAGGATGGGTTGAGCGTCTATCCCCCTATGAGTTACGCATTGAATATAAGCCTGGGAAGGAACTTGTCACAGCCAACGCCCTTTCACGACTCTATGTAGTGTCTATCACTGGGGACAACGGTTTGGACCCAGATTGGCCCATGCTCTACCTGCGCCCTGAGGCAACCCGCTACAAGGGCCTTAACTCAGTCACCATCTCAAAGCTGAAGGACAACAAAATGCAGTTCACCATCAATGCTGGTAACATCTGCTGTTGGGTGGAGACAGGTGAGAAGACACCGTACATTCCCACCACACAAGAAGGGGACACTATCTTGCACTACCACCGGACCTTGGGTCACATCAGAGGGCGCAACCTCTTTGAGATTATGAAACGTAAGGTCTGGTGGCCACGCATGCGCCAAGACATCTTGTAACTCCTCAAGATGTGTGTATTGTGTGAAAAAACACGTCCAAACCTGCACCTCCCAAGTCTGTCCTACCCATCAAGGCCATAGAACCCTTTGAACAGTGGGCCCTCAACATTGTGGGACCGCTTCCCAAAGACAGACTGGGTAAGAGGTATATTATCACCGCTATTGACTACTTCACTTGTTGGCCAGTGGCCCGGGCAACAACCAACCACACTGCCACCACTGTCACCCGCTTTATTGGCAAGGTGATTGTGGCTTGCTTTGGGTGACCCAAGCATCTCATCACAGATGGCGGGCCCAAACTTGTTGAACACATTGTGAAGGCATACTGCGTCAAGAATGTGCTCCAGCATATAGTCACGACCCCCTACCATCTGCAAGCCAACAAACACGTGGAACGGTTAAATGGCTCCCTGGTTCAACTGATTGCCAAGATCTCACAAGAGCACCCTAATACTGCGTGGACTGGACATCTTCCCACTGCCCTACTGATCCTGCAAACAAGAATCAACAGGGGCACTGGGTTCAGCCCTAGCACCCTGGCCTTTGGAACACCTGACAGTCTGACATGGGTTAAACAGGGGAAACTATGGTCCAAGGTTCCCAATAAGCCCCCCTAGTGACAACTCCCTCCCTAGACCAATGGTGTGCCAAAGCCCAAGAGATTGAACACAAGCAGATTGCAGGAGGGACAAAACACCTCAAAGCTAGATATGCCATAGGTGACCCCGTCTACACCCTCAATCCAATTCTGCCAAGTTAGAACCCAACCACCTAGGGCCTTTCAAGGTAGCTGCAGTCTATGACAACCACACCTACCAACTTGAGGACGCCCAAGGGAACACCAAGAAGCTTCACCATGATCGCTTGCGCCCCTGCTGTGCCATCCCCACACAAAGGTTGTTTGCGCGGACCTTCCCAGACCTTCTGCAGACTCAAGTCCTGGTGTCTGACAACAAGCAGGGGGCAAGGGGGGTGTTGCAACCAAGTTTCTAGACTTGCCCACTAATGTATCTTACAATACACAGGGGGCGCTCAATGAGCTGCCCCTTGAAGTGTCTAATGTTATGGATTAATCTGATGGTAGTATCAAATGGCAGGTACTTCATCCTAATTAGGAGCATTGCCAATTTAACCTGCTGATCCCCACACAAGTTATTCCTTGGCTCTGAGCCCTACATGGAACTCCCCACTATGCCACCCCCTTGTGGCCTTGTGGCTTTCCCCCTTATGGTATATTAATTGCAATATTCTACAATAAACGACACCTTATTCTTATTACTCTGTCCTTTCCTATTGGACTGTTGTCTTCCCCAATTCCAAGTACTGAACTCTCATTGGTTCAGTTGCAACAATGCCACAGGGTGGTATACTCCAGGCTCCCCTTCTTGAAGTAGTACTGCCCCTAACGCAAAGTCAGAAGCATCAGTCTCCAAAAAAAATGGAGCTTGGGGTCTGGTCTTCTCAGTACAGGGGCCAAGGTGAAGGCCACCTTAAGGGTCTCAAAGGCTTTTTGGGCTGTGTTTGACCATTCAAAAGGTACACTCTTAGTTGTGAGGGTGGTGATTGGGTGAGATATCTTTTCAAAATCTTTGATAAACTTCCTGCAGAAATTTTCCAACCCTAAGAATCCCCTAAGCTTGGTCCTGGAGTTTGGGATGGGCCAGTCCAGTACCACAGCAACTTTAGATGGAGCAATTGCAAACCCATCCTTTTGAATGGCATAGCCTAAGAACTCCACCTCAGGTTTCAGGAACTCACACTTCTCCTTCTTGCAGTAGAGCTTAGCCTTCTGTAGTCTAGATAGGACCTTCTCAAGGTCCTGGAGATGGGTGGTTTTGTCCTTTGAGTAAACTAGGATATCATCCAAGTATACCACCACACATACGTCCAGTAGTTCAAACAAGCTCTCATTCATGAGGGCCTGGAACGCTGAAGGGGCGTTGCACAGGCCAAATGGCATGACTAAGTACTCGTATAACCCAAACTGTGTGTGGACCGCTGTTTTCCATTCATTGCCTTCCGCAATTTGAACCTGATTGTAGGCATTGTGGAGGTCAAGTTTGGAAAATACGTAGGCTCCTGTCAGGCAATCTGTCAGTTGCTCTGCAGAGGGAACTGGGTATCAATCCTTTACTGTGATGGCGTTGAGTGGACTGTAGTCTACACATGGTTGTAGTCCCCCATTGCTCTTCTTGACAAAGAAAATTGGGGAGGAGCACGAGGACTAAGAGTGTCTCATATGGCCTTTGGCAACTAATTCTGAGATGTACTCCTTCAAGACAATACCCTGGGTGTGTGTGGTAGGGTAGACCTTGCCCCACTTGTGTGTTTTGCCAGGCATGAGTTCAATGCAGAGGTTGCTTGCCCTCTGCTTGGGGAGGGTTTGCAAGGGAGCTTCACTGAAAACATCCTCATATTGCGCAAGGAGGCTCTCCAAAGTGGGCAAGACCTCCACCACATTTAGGGATGAAGCAGTGGTTTGTCCCAGGGTCATGTTACCAGATTTCCCATTGCTGGAGATGTTGACTTGGTGGGTGTCCCAGTTGATATTGCACTTTGCTTGCTCCCACCAAGGCATTCCCAATATGATAGGGAAGGACAGGTCCTTCAAAGCTGAGAAGTTGAGCTCAAAAGATATCCCTCCAATTTTTACTGTCATGGGTTGAATGACCCTGTATATCAGGGGGTGCTTCCATTGGCTAGTCAAGCTGTTCCCCCTGGTTAGTTTTGCTGGCCTAGGGATTTGAGGAGGAGGAGATCAATAAAATTCCCCATGGCTCCTGTGTCTAACAATGCCGTGGTTTGGATATCTGTATTACTGGAGGAAATTGTTATGGGGACTGTGGAGTAGAGAGAAGTGTTTTCTTTATTACCTTTCTTGTCAACTGCCATCAATGGTTGGGGGTTTGAGGGGGGTTTAAAGGGGTTTGGGCGGGCTGTAGGGCAATTCATGACTGTGTGCCCTGCCAGGCCACAGTACATGCAAAGCCCCTGAGCTACTTGACAGGCCTTCTCTTTCCTGGAGAGCATAAACCCTCCACATGGTTTGGGCACTATTACTGGACACAGGTGTTTCTCCTTGGTGTTGGCTTTAGGAGGGAGTACCTGGATGGCGGCCACCTGGGTAGACTGTTTGGTCAGGGTATCCTTGTAGCAACCTCCCCAAGCTTGCACTTCTTTGATTACCTCTTCATAGGTGTCAGGAAGTTTGTGGTGGAGCAGGAACTCCTGAACTTGGGGAGATAGACCTGTGTAGTAGAGATAACAGGCTTCATCATTGTCCAGTTGGAGCACCTCCTTAAGCTGGGAGAATTTCTTGGTGTAACTGGCCGTGGGAGAGGTTCCTTGTTGGAGGGAGTATAACTTGTGTCAGGTATTGTTTATGTCTTCAGGCGAGCTGACAGAGTCCATTAGTCTCTGACTGAAGGCATGGAAGTCATGGCGTAAGTTGAGTTCCTTGAGATTGATTGCTGAAAACCAGTCTTGTTGTTGGCTGGTGAGCTGGTTAGCCACGTGGAGTACCTTCTGGACGTCTGTGGTGTACTTGGAAGGTTCAGACTTGAATAACGTATGAGAGAAAGAGAGCAGGGTAAAAATGGCTTGTTTTTTGATGGAGTGGATGGTAGCCTTGGATAGATGGTTAAGGACCAGGTTCTGTACTTGGTGGGTTGCTGATGGATGAGTCTTATCCCCTCTAGACTGGAGAGTTTGGAAACATCTAAGGTAGGTGTAGCAGGTAGTGATGAGTGCAACCAGGGAAGTCACACACAAGAGGGTCAAGTATTTGATCAAGGTTGTTCCTGAGGCTTGCTGGGATAGCCCCAGTGGGGGTGCTATTATACTGTAATACCCTGAAATGGTGGGCATCACTTGAAGTATGTATGGTAGCAAATTGGTGAACTGGAAACCCGTCAGGGCGGTGATTATGGGATACACCATCATCAGCCAACGGAAAACCTTGGTGTGTATGTTGAAACGTCCAAAACTCTCTGCAAAGTAGATGAGGATGTAGTAAGCGGACATATACATGACTATGGAGAGTGTCAAATGGGGGGATACCAGGGACGGCCAGGGTCCAGTGTTTGAAGAGTTCAGTTGGCCAGGGTTGTGGTATGGGTCATAGCCTAGTCCTTCTATGGAGGGTCCAAAGAACTCTGAACCTTGTTGGTAGCCTCCAATCCCAAGGCAAGCTGTGAGCACAGCTGTGAAGATGAGGTGATTCATCTTCCTTGGATTGGAGGGTTGGCAGGGGCTTGATCTGTAAGTTAACTTTTGTTGAAGTTGAAATTTCACTTTTATTGAGGGTATTAGTCTCAATAATAGCACAAGCTATTACTGATAGGGGATCCTTTATTTATAGTGTTCCCCCACTTGCAAAACTTTGCAAGTGGGAGTAAAAACAGGGGACTGGAGACCCCAGAAGTTTGGTCAAGGGAATTGGGAATTGGTGTTTGAAAGGATGGCCAAACCCTTTTTCCTGGGCAATCTGTTGGGGTTTTAGACAATTCTGCTTGGGGCCAATAATTTCCTCTGGGTAGGTGGTCAGGTGGTGGTGACAGCTCTTGGAACTAACTAAATCTATTTTTGGTTTGGGGAGGTCAGTTTAGCTGGAGTCTAGGCCTAGATGAGTGTTGTAGTCCGCCAGATTCCATTGGCTGTGGGTTATGTTATTTTTAACTTTTGAAAATAAATTTTGCCTTTCTTCTAAAGTTTCAGAGTTGGGATTGGTTTTTGAAATTTGGATTTTTCCTTCTTCCTTAACACAAAAATATTTCTCAAAATTTCCCCTTGTTATAAGGGACTTTTCTGATTGGCTGGCTGTCATGGTGGGTTTTTGTTGGCTGGGGAGTGGGCCCTGGGGCCCAGGTGGGCGACTGGCAATTGGCTGAGGCCCAGGGAGCAGGCAGGTGGCCTGGGGGCAAGCAGCAGGTCTGCTGGGGGAGGGGTGGGCAAGCGGGTGATCAGCAGGGCCCGGGTTGGCAGCTGGGTGGCAGGCGGGGCAAGCAAGCGGGTGGGAGGCTGGCGGCGGGTCCGCAGGCGGCAGGCTGGGTGGCAGGCAGGAGCCTGGCTGGCGGCGGGCCCGCTGGTGCCAGCCTGGGCGGGTGGGAGGCTGGCGGGGGGCTTGCAAGTGGCGGGCTGGGTACAGGGAGGCTTTGTGGAGGGGTGTGGGCGTCTGCGCGGCAGTGGCAGGCGCCTGCCTGGATGATAAAATATTCCAGTTTCCACCAAAATCTGTTTTTTCCAAAAATTGATTCTTCTTTCCCCTTGATAATGGGGTAAATTCCTTATCAAATTTTGCCCCTTTGCTTGGACATTTCTTTACTTGTTTCCAGCATTTTTCCTCAGTCAAAATCTGATTTATGTCAGGAATATTCCTAACACTCAATGGCAGCCTTGTGCAAGCCTTAGCCAAGCTCACCACCGGGAGACCTGAGGACTGGCACAAGCAGCTAACAACTGCATTGCTTGTATGCCAAACTGTGTGAAAAGATCCACCAGAAAAGGCCCATTTGAGTTGGTATACAGCACACAGCCAAATATCATTCAAGCATTGACAGGACCCAAACTGGAAATCCCAAGTGAAGTCCCCCACACTCAGACCCTCAAGTTATAGAGGCCAACAGTGAACAAACAGAAAAGGGAAATGAACGTCTGCAAAAAAATTTTGCCCCCATCTGAGATAGACATGAAGTTAAGGGCAAAGTTTGGGTCATGAATGTTGATAAAAGCAAACTACAACCCAAGAAAATAGGATCAGTCATCATTCTAAAGGTAAACAACAATAACACTTACCTTGTGCAAGGACTCGGGAAGCGCAAGCAAGACAAGACCCTACACCATGATTGCCTGAGACCCTGCAAAGCAAGACAAAAACAATGAGAAACCTCCCTTCCTGCCACAGAACAGCAATTAGTCCAGTACGGCGCCCGGGCTCCTGATGACCTCCTGGACAACCTACCCCCAGAGGAGGCCAACCTTCAGTCAGGGGGTGTCAAAACAGCAGGCTCAACCCGCCAGCAAGGTTCCAAATAAACAGGTTCATGACCCGCAATCCAATTACACGGCTACTCAAAGCCAGACTAGGAAGTTAACTCAAATTACCAAATCCAACAACATGAACAGATAATGATCCCTTAAGGTGGATACCTTGTTTTGGCACTTGACTCATTACCAGGATCAAGCCACCCCCCTCTTTCATCCAACAGTGTGATCAACAATCATGTTCCTGTTATCCTTGATTCACATTGACTATATAATCACTATCTCTCAATAAAGATTATTATCTAGCTTCTAAATGTTTTCCCCTTGTAACTCTGCTAAAACAGCACAGTTACAACAGCTGAGTGAAAATTAAAATATTTAATAAAATCAACCATTTAATTTGACTTTTTTGATTTATTTAAATTGGCAAATTTTGAATCTCTTGACCAGTTAACGCAACTAACAAAAGACAAAACTCAGTAAACAAATGCGGGATACATGAATCAGAAATGCAGATTCTTATGTACAATTTGAGATTTTCTGTATCTCAAACAAATCATAGACATCATGTAAAATTAACAAATCTGAAATTGCGGGATTGTCAAATCCAAGAACCAAATCTCAAATCAAAAATGAGGTGAATTTGAAATAAATATAATTTATGGGTGTCTCAAAAAGGATGCTAAAGAATCTAGAGTAGATTTGTGCTAATTCTTTTAGGAATCATAGGCATTCTCAAAAAGCACCCTATTCCATTTTAGGGTGGCTAAAATTTAGATGCTTGATTACAGTAGATTTTAAAAAATGCTAATAATAAAATAGAATTATATATTACAATCTATCTTATCATGTTGTCTTTTCCTTGATGTGTTGATAGTTCATTTGCTGTTGATAATGTGCTTTCAATTAATTGGATAGTTTCATCTCCAGTTGCCTTGGCGATAGGAAATCAAGTTGCCTCCCCGACCACAGCTGGTCTCAGGGAGGCAACTTGATTTCCTATTACCAAGGTGACTAGAGGTGAAACTATCCAATTAATTGCAAGCACATTATCAACAGCAAATGAACTATCAACACATCAAGGAAAAGACAACATGATAAGATAGATTGTAATATATAATTCTATTTTATTATTAGCATTTTTTAAAATTTACTGTAATCAAGTATCCTTAATAGCAATACATGAATACATAGTGTAGTAAACTGATGGTTTATCTTCTCCCTCCTATCTTCCTTGAAAAGAAGTTTTTTTGGCCACTGGTGTAGCCAGGGGCCAAAACACTTTTAAAAAATTATGTGTCATCAGAAGGGTAGCTCATATATCATTATATGATTTTGTGGTCTCTATATTGGTGATTTAGAGTGCATAATATTGCATCATTTCCAGTTTAGAAAATTTTACATTTCACTTAATTTCATGTCTAAAAATGGTTGTTGAGATTGGATTTTTCATTTGATCTTATCCAGAGTGGAGCTTCTTGATTGGGTTGATTTGTCCTAGTGTGCTTACTGTACATTCAATTTGGATTCCAGTTCCCGCAATTAATATCTGAGTTTACTAGTGGCATTCAAAAGTGATTTGAAATTTGGTTCTTGGATTTGAAAATCCCGCAATTCCAAAAAACATAGTAAACTTAATGAAAATGGTTGATGGATTTGAACACTTCAAATCTGATTCCAGTTAATTCATTTCATCCATTGGAAATATGCAGTTCAACTTGAACTTTGCAAAGTGTCTAGGAGTTCCTGCATTTTTAAAAATCCAAATAAAAATACAAAGAATTCAATTTAATTAAAAAAGGCTATCCCGCAAAAGTGATTCAAAATTTGGACCAAGGATCTGACACTCCCGCATTTTTACGTTCAGGTTCTGAATTTACAGTACCAGATATGTTGGAAGCTTCTGTGACACCGACACTCTCAAGAAAATCCCCAAGGCTCTATCTTCTAGCACCCAAGGTGAAAATGTCACAACATCTTCAATTACTCCTTCGTGAGAAAGTAATTTCTCAAGTGATTCCACAGCCAATCATTAAGTTGGTGGCACTCATATCAATTGCCCATCTAATGCGGGGAGCAAACCTTTTGAGTCCTAAGTGGAACACTACTTGTACAAGCCTTGTAACCACCATGATGTAAATGGACAGCATGTGGCTTGTCTTGATGCTATATAATACTCTAAACTCATATCAATAAAGTATCATTCTCTTCTTAATTTCCCCTTTTATCTTGTTTCATATACTTCCAAGAAGTATATGCTCGACATAAACAACTACTATTTTTATTTTTTATAAGATTATATATAATGCTAATAGCTATATTTTATGTCGTTATACTTTTTATTTTTATAGTAATTTAAAAAGGGTTTATGGTGAAGAGTGTAATTTACATAGTCAAACGAGAAAGATCTGGTTATTTCTCCTAATTCTTATTAGCCAAGGTATGTTTTATTGTATTTTTAAGCTCTTTGGGGTCAATTTATGGTACCACTTATGTATTGCCTATTTTTATATCAAAAGTTTTCAGTGTATGTGTTCAATCAATTAAAAAGGTTTCAGCATCCAGAAGATGACATTATAAAAAATGATATCCTCACTTTACTATAGTATCGACATGGCTGCTGTTGCTTTTATTTTGTTTTCATGAAGTTTGCTAAGCCCTTTTAATTACTCATAACTTTTTAGAAGAGGTTGCATGTACACCATTGTATATTTTAAGGAAGACACTATTGAAGAGATATGAATTATTTTTTGCTTTATTCAAACAAAGCTAAACATTCATGTGGATATTTAAAGTGTTAACCTATAACTAGGGATGTGTGGGCTCAGCCCTGGCTAGCTTTCGGCTCTTAGCCGCTTTAGCCAAAACAGAAAATATTGTATATTTAAACATGTTGAAATAAATATTTGAAGGGAGTGGCTAGGAGCTAGAAACTGGCCGTGGCTTCCTAGGGCTGGGCCGAACCAGCCCTACCTATAACGGATAGCTGCTCCTTGAAAGTTTGAAATAATCATTTATTTGGGATTTCTCATTGAATTTTCAAAAGGAGCTGCAAATTTGATTTCATTTCCATTTTATTCAGCTTCGAAATGCTGCCACATTCTTGATGACGCGTAGTAGTCGGGTAGGGATGCTTCAACCTAGCACCAGCTGGCTTGGCTCTGGACCTTTACGGCCAAGACGGAAATATTTAACATTTAGTAATGTTAAAATAATTCTTTGATTCGGCGTGGCCCAGAGATAAAAACTGGCCACGGCTGCTCGGAGATTGGCCGAAGCCGCCCTATTGTTGGGCAAGGATTGCAAGTCTGAAGTATTTACAAGGGTTTAAAATTTCTTGCTTTCCAAATGTTGCGAGAACTTCTTTTAGCACTTCATGGTCATACAGGAGATGTGTTTATTAAAGAAGTGGTCGAGGTCACGCCTGACCAAAATGTCACTTTAGGAAAATCTACTGTATTATCTAAACTTGTCTTTAAGATCGATCCTAAATTCTCACTGATTCACCCCAGCGAGCGCCAAGCTTACGACCGTTTGGTTCAGCTGGGATGCTATTACTTTCAACTCAAAGAGTTTTCTGATTTATATTCTTCTAAAGTCGACTCGTATAGTCTTTATATAAATGCTTTAAAACTTGGGTTCGCCAACATTCTTGAAGGTTATGAAGAGCTAATTGTTAAAGTTGAAGATGGCTTCTTGTCAGGCAAAGACTTCGACTATGGATCAACGACGGTATCTTACCTGATGGGAATCTTCACTCATTACCGTATTATATTTCCTGATTTGCTAATTTTTCCTTGATTCTGTTTTGTCTGAAAAAAATGAAATGCTCTGAAATCCTAAGTTGTATATATCAGCGCACCTTTACTGGCGTTCCCAGTCTTGAAAATGCTTATTCTACTTTAGCCTCTGCATGCACACGTGTTTTTTACAACCAAATACTTTTGTGGATAGGTTGTGGGAAGATAAACGATCCTTACAATGAGTTCTTTATATATTTAAGCACCTCTCAATACGCCATCGAAGAAGAAAAATTACCCACATGGCTCTCTAAAAGTGCTGCTGTTTCTGTACTTTTTATTGGTCGAGTTGTGGCTGCTGTTCAGCGGATTGACCCTACCCATTCCTCTCGAGACATTCAAAGAAAAGCCACGGAGCGTCTCATGTCTTTAGCTCAGCGATCTCAGCTGGTTCCTCGTGAATTAGAGCAAACTATAACCGAACTCCGGAAGGAGATATCATCTGACCTTTGGCTCAATGTTTTCTCGCGGCACCTTGATTTTAAAGCTTACATCCGAGACTTTAGAAATCTATTTTTGTTGAGATTTGGTGGCTTTTTTTCAGATTTTTTCGCTGCTATCCAAAAGAAGAGAAATGGTAGGGGGGTATCCTGCTGTCCGAGATGGAACTCTTTTTCAACACAAACGCCCCTGGCTTCGACCAGGCCTGTGCAACTAATCTGGCCAAGTTTCGCTTTACTGAAGCCGAACCCGAAATCCACGATTTTCTTGGATTTCTTGGCTGTAAAGCCCCGATCAAATGGACCTATGATTTGGAATGGCCGTTGGATTTAATTCTAAATGAAGCGGATATCTTGGCCTATTCTGAGATATTCTCGTACTTGGCTGGTGTTAGATACATACATGTAAATCTACACCGACTAAGTGAAATCACCCTGAAATCGCCTGTCTGGTGGGCCCCCTTTTGGCGCTCTAAAGCCATGATGGGGCATTTCCTTGATTCATTTTGGTCGTACATTCAAGTCGATATCCTTGACCCTTCTTACCTTGCATTGTTGTCTAACCTCGAAAATCCTGAGCTCGCTTACGACTTTGATTCAATCCAAGGCCTCCATTTCAACTACATCGAACATATTAGACTTGCAACCTTAATGAAATCAAGATTAGCTACTTTCATATATGCCATTCTCAAAACCATAGATAGGTTCACGGTCTTATCGTATGTGGCGCTTGAGAATATAGAAAGCCCACCTACAAACAGCGAATTGGCATATTTAGGAAAGGTTCACGCGGTAAGCTTCAATCTATTTTATTTGCATGCAATTATAAAAGTTTCCTGCTTCGCCCAAACTTATTTCGGATGTAGGAATTTCTAGTACAAATGAAGTTCCTTTTCCGATCGCTGTCTTCTCTTAATTCTTTGCCTGGTCGCATTGCATTCAAAGAGAAATTTGTCATATTTGACGGCCAGGAAACGCCAGAGCAAACGAAGAGATGGGATCGTGCTTGTAAAACTTTAGAGCAGCTACTCCTTAGATTAGATTATAACAGGTGGTTCTCACTTTACCTTTAGTAAAAGGTACATAATCCTTCTTATTCGACAACCACAACTGTTTCATTCAAATCGATGATATTTTATCATTTGAGCTGCACATGGTTATTAACATCAAAAGTCAAAAGAATCTTTATGTTTTTTACTGCTATAATGGCTGGAAGGTTATCTTTTTAAGCTAACGTAGAGAATGAAGTTGAGCCATCGAATGCAAAGTTTCGCTTGATGTAAACTAATCCACAAAAATATGCTGTTGTACTAAAGTAAGATAATATAGCAGTACCATCCTATAAACTGAATGATAGATGTCTGAATAAGCACATACTTTACCTTATCAAAACAGGTGCATCTCTTTAGCCTCTTTTACAAAGCTCATTCCGTTCTAGTGGGAATAAGTTCCTAACGATCTATCTTTATAGTTGATAATCAGATATACCAGTAAAACTTCCAGTGGAAGAGAAATAGGTGTGTCTATTTCGATATTCTTTTGGCTATTGTAGCAAGCTATAAGCTTATGATTGGTTAGTCTTAAAGTGCAGCAAGCTTAATATATAACCAACTATATTTCTTGGGCACAACAAGCACTAATTATAGCTTTAAACATAATGACAACAAGGCAACCTACAGAGGGGAAGCGGGGAAAAGATGAGAAAAGAGGATTTTTATTGAACAATAGTTTTGGCCTGCAAGCTAAATTTCTCGTGGCTCAACCCTACTGATGTCCAAACAAACAAGTATGCGTGGGAACTGTCAAGTATATATCTCTGGCAGAATATAACATAACAACCGTCAGAATTAAACCATCAGAATCTAACACCCCCATACCAACAACCATAAGAATTGTTATGACTTTATCCTTTAAATCTTACCTGAAATCTCAAAATAAAGATTAAATGTAGCCCTAAACATCAGGACCGATTGTTTCAGCCAGAAAAGCAGGCATCATGTCGCAACTGAACTGATCGTAACTCAATATTTGAAGGGGGAAAACGACAGCCCAAAGGTAAATGATAGAGATTTAAGATACATTAGCAGCTTTATTGGGAACTTAACACTATTATACTGTAAATGGGATCCACTGATCTACAAGGGGTGACATTGTGGCGTGATCCAAGTATGGGTTGAGTTATAAAAAACTGATGGTGTTTGGTCAGAATTGACTGCGCTCCTTATTAGGAAGCATTTCCCCATATTTTGACATTCAAGCTGGGATGCTATTAGATGCACTATGGGGTAGCTGTGAGCACCCCCCTGTTTACCATAAGATATGGTGGCAGGCAAGGTGCTGAATTCAGTTGCAACACCTCCTTGCCCCTGTTAGTTGTCCTCAAAAAGAATTGATATATGTGGAAGATCCGGGAAGTTGTGTATGAAACATTTCTGGGTGGGTACAGTGCAGCAGGGGCATAATTGGTTATGATAGAGCTTCCTGGTGTTACCTTGGGAGTATTCAAGACAATAGGTATGATTGTCATAGACATCTGTGATCTTGAAGGACCCAAGATGGTTGGGCCCAAGTTTTGCAGTGCAGGAGCTTAATGCATAAACAGGATCACCCACTGCATGACAGGCCTCCAGGCGTTTTGTTGCCCCTTTGATTTTTTCTTGTTCAACATCACGGGCTTTGGTGTACCATTGTGCCAGCAAGGGATGACTGTGAGAGGAGGTTTGGCCGGGACTGCTGATTTTAGCATGCCCTGGTCTACCCCTGTCACACCGTTGGGGGTACAAAAGGCCAGTGCACTGGGGCTGAACCCCATATCACAGTTGATTCTGGAACGTGGAATGAGTAGTGCAGTTGACAAGGGTTAAGTCCAAGCTGTGTTTGGCTGTTATTAGCAAGATTTGGCAATTAGCTGAGCTAGGGAGCCATTAAATTGTTCCATACATTCAATGGCTTATGGTTGGTATGGGGTGGTGACCACACATTCTAAAATGTTATTTATGCAGTATGCCTTCAGGACATCACCCACAATATCTGACCCTCCATCTGTGATGAGTTGCTTGGGATGTCCAAACTGTCACAATGTCTTTGCCCATGAAGCAGGTGATAGTAATGTGGTTAGTGATTGGCCAAGCTACAGGCCACCAGGTAAAGTAGTTGATGGTGTGGCAATGTACTTCTTTCATAGTCTATCTTCAGGTAGGGGCATGTAAGAAACTACCTTTTTCCTCCACAGGTGGGAGCACAACTGGAAAGCAGATCCTAAATCACCTAGATGGCAAAATTCCCACAACTTTACTGATAATAGCATTGGAACAGAGGATCCTGGTGCTGCATTTTTGAATGTAGGCTTTGAAACTAAATCAAACTCAACGTTCATTAAGAAAATTTGAAACTCATTTAAAGATCAGCATTTAAAAAAGAACTGATAATAAAAAACAGAGTCCAATATAAAACTTAGTTTAAGTCTGAGTTCAGAACCAGTTGTTAACAAATAAAATTTAAGCAATTAATCACACTGTGAGTGACAAAACATATTAAATGAAATAAATGACAAAAAGAAGGTAAAATCCAACCAGCATTACTTTATATGCATAAAAGACATTCCAAGGGCTAACTGTCAATCATCCAGGAAATCAAATAAGGAAATCCAAACAAGCCTTAGAAACACTATAAATCTAACCCACAATTTAATTCACACTAAATTATGTACTGAATTATGTGGGCTCCCCAAAATCCAAGCCATTCTTTCTAGAAGTCTTGCAAGCTGAAGCTTGTCAAGAGCTCGCCAAGAGCTGCTTCACCTCCAACATAACCTACAGGATAGCTTGGTAAACCTCCTATTCACCTCTCAATTGAGCATCAATTATTTAAGGTTTCAATATCTTTCAGGAGCAATTCCTCCAACAATATCATCTCTTCTCCAACTCCCAATAAATTCTATATTCTTTCAATGGATTAGTAGCTAACATTATGATTGTTTCTTCCAAGATGAATCCTCCCATTACCATGTGACTTTTCCTGTTATGTGTTCTTACCTCCAACTAAAGAGCTAATGTAGGGGTTGAGTCCCCTGATCCTACTCCAACTGGACCCACTGAAGATTTCACCTGGTACTAGTTTGGCCCTAGATGTCACTATTCCCCTTACATTAAACAAACCAAATTTTTTCTCATAGTCCATCCATATACTCTTTGATATGTCTTGGGCTACACTAGTGTATATTACCTTCTGAACCAGTTTACTTCCTTGTTGGGGAGATTCCAGCTCCCTGGTCAACCTGTTCATATGCTGATGATTGGGATTCCAGTAGGATCCACACTATTCAAGTTTAATTTGGGAGTGCTACTTCATCCGCTGGAGAGAAGATTACTAATGAGTAGATCCCTGAAAGGTCCCTAAAATTCAAGAGCCCATTGTTCAAAGGGTTCCGTGGCTTTAATTGGTAGGACTTGCTCTGGCAGAGCGGGGTTAGAATTATATTCTTTTCTCACAGCACACATGCTTCTAGGATGTCCAGGATGTCTTGGCGCATGTACAGCCACCAGACCTTGTGTTTCATCATTTCAAACAGGTTATGCTCTCAGATATGTCCTAGGATACAGTGATTGCTGTAAAAGATGCAGCTTGGGTGCAAGATTTCTACAAATAGTTGGCCTAATACTTTATTTTCTTAATTTTATACACATTAATGGTATAGTGACAGCCTGAATAAGAGAAGAAAAATATAGGTAGATAATAAGACAAAACTGTTTATTTATTTATTGGACAGAAGGGAATATAGGTGAAAGTGGACAAATACTACTTGGTTGGAGGAGGCACCATAAAAGGAGTTGCCATAAGAAGTCAGGAGTATGCCAGTAGAGAAAAATACCAGTGGTTTGAGATCAATTGATTTTGCATGGCTTATTTGATATAAAAAGTGGCTTTGTGCAGCCACAACCTAACCAAGCTTACAAAAGTAAAAACCAAACTATATGAACAATTAAAGTACAACTAAATTACTGCTTTTTGGGCATCAGTAGTTGAGTTTAAAGGTAAAATACACAAAAACAATAAAACAATTGAACATTCACACAATTGTCTCATCATCCTTGACATAAGTAGATGTGAGTTTGACTGATAATACCAGAATGCAACAGTGATAATGCAAGATGGTGTCTCCTTGCTGTGTGATGAGGATGTATTGAGTCTTTTCTCCTGTCTCCACCCTTTGACATATGTTTTCTGCATAAGTTGTGAGCTGATTCTTGTTGTCTTTCAGTTTTTGAATAGCATTTGAATTGAGGCCCTTTAGTGTATACTCTCAGGATGCAAGAAAATCAGGACCATCAAGGGTCCATACTGTTGTCCTCCATGATTGACTATATGTGTCAGGGAAACAACTTTGGGTGACTGGCCTGTCATTCTCTGGGATTGGGAGGGCAAAGCTGTCATTAGTGACAGTCATCTGCATTTAATTCATAATACAGAACCCCATTCCTGGGATTCAAACCCTGAACCCTTACAGGCTGCCAGTCTGCAGGCCCTGCTGCCCAACTGCCCACATTTTTTTGGGCTTGAACCAGGAACAGATTTGACTTTGGAGAAACTTCTGAAACCAATCAATGGGGAACAAACTAAACTCAAACTTCGCCCTTTTATGAACCTCTCTAGCCTAGCTGTGGCACTTCTGCTCCTAGGAGGTCACCAATGCATGTCCTTGGTCAAAGCCAGGGACTGGATGGGTTGGGGTCATCATCTTCAGAGATACTTGTTCTATGAAAAGGACAAAAGTGAACAATATTAACACTCTAAAAGGGACTCACCATTCCCCCAATCATCATTGTCAATTGATAACTAGGGGAAATGTATTTCACAACAATGCATAGGATACCAAAGCAGCTCCATCATCTAGAGGGCTATTTGCAAGATGATATTTTGGTACAACAATATCCCAGATCTCATGGTTATTTACACTGCTTTACTCATTCCTCAACCAGGAGTTTTATATGAGTAAACAGACCAAAGTTCTGCCTCTTCTGATCCTCTCAAACAGCTCCAAAATCATTATCACTAGGGAATTTCTCTGTCACAAAAAGGTAGAATAGGGGTTGAGAAAGTCTTTATTAACAGAAGGGAGATCCCCTTAGAAAACCTCTGATTTTTTTCCATTTTGGAGTCATTTTGAACAGCTACTCCTTCAGAAAGGACTTCTTAACGCTTTAGAAGATATATTGTTACTAAAAACCAACCAGATGTGTAACCATTAAGATACAGTTCAAGCGCTTAACAACAATCCCACTCACAACCAAAAGATTTTCAAAAGACCCCTGTAACTTTCCAGCCAGCCTCCTTCTTATAATGCTCTTTTCCCAACAGTTCCACCTTCAGAATTGCTTTCTTCATAACCTTAACCTATGGACTGTTCTTTAATAATAAAATAATCTTACAAAATTACTTTTTCAAAAGCTTAAAGTATTGATTCACTTCTTTTCTTGCCTATACTTTAAGATTTTGGCTTCCAACCAATCATATTGATCAGTAAACATGTCTTCAACTCAATCAATGATTACAGGGCACAAAAATTGACTATTTCTGAAGATCCACCACAATATAACTAGGAAATCAATTTCACCCCTCAAGCCGCTTGAAGTGTTAACACTTTGCGCACCAAAGCATTAACCAATTCACTGTTCCAGTACCAGTCTTTCCTGCATTCAGCCTTAAACAATTTAAATAAAGCAGTTTTAAAAGATATGGTGCCAAAAAAATACTTCAGATTTAAACAAAATGAATTCAGATTTAACCAACCTTAAGTTGGGTGAGATTCAATAATCAAATAATTTAAGTATTTTTATGAACTGGAAAAATGTAAAACAACAAACAAAATATCACTGACACAAAATGCAAAATTATATCAAACAGAAAACAATGTAGTTAAAATTACAAACAAAATAACTTTGCACAATAAGTGAGATGGATTGATACTGTTTCAGAATATATTATAATCCCATCTGGATTCAGATAAGGCACCAACAGAAGTACTAAAACAGAGCAAAAATAGAGCAACCTAGAAGCAGGATTTCACAAACATGAAACAAAATGAAGTCACACAAGATGTGTATTATGTGCATCCTAAAATAGAAAATAACAGTTTAAAAGCCAGTCAACAGCTATCCAATTTAGGAACAGACATTTTATTCATTTTTGTGGCTCCTTATTTATATTAATAGTTTTAAGAACCTCCAAATATGGGCTTTTGATTACAATAAAAACCAGACCATAAAATTTTATACTTTTACTTTTAATGATTTTTCTCTGGGTTTTGTTTTACAATGGTTTTTACTAGCAACATTTTTGATAGCACCAGCAAAAAAGCCAGCAGCAGCCAAGGCAGATTCAATGGAGGTATGGCTCAGTACATGGATGTCAGGGACCCACTTGAGAGGGAAAAAATTCCCAATCTTATGAGCCAAGGCCCCTAAGTTGAGCCCTGCAATAACCAAACCAATAGGAACCGTGACCATTGTCAGGTGACCAAAGTGCCCTAGAAATACAAACTGACCCATCATTGAACTGAATCTACCCAGCAAGTAATAGCCCACCAGATAAAAAAAGGTAGAAGGAGGCATTTGGTCTCACCAAGGAAGGTTCAGCTGGTGGAGGTAGAGATGTGGACCAGGTGCACTGAAACTTTCTTCCCCAGTGACCTGAGGGGTATTTGAACCAACCATTTGATAGGAACTCCTTCCCATGAGAGTCATCAGGAGAAGAATTGTACCAGTCTGTGGTGAGAGTTGAATCTTCAAAAGCCAGTACCAAAGAAAGGAAAAGGACTAGAAACCAGAACAGGAATTGGCTTCCTTTCATGGTTTCAAAAGGAGGGTGCAGAGATAAGTGTAGGCAAGTTTTTAGAATAGAAGGAATAGCTTTATTGTTGAAACAAGTAGCAAGGATTGAATGTGTTCTCTTAAATAATTCAATAGAGCCTGTATCAGTTTTAAGTGGAGCCTTGGATCTGAGGGGATTTGCCAATAATTTGCATAAAAATAATGATTGAAATGAATACCCCTCTAAGATGTGCATTAAGTTGTGGCTTAATAATATAAGTGATTAAAAACTTATATGAAAGGCACCAAAAAACAGCCATAAGATCAGAAACAATTAAGCAGTTGATAAGCTTAATATCATGAGAGATCAAGTACAGAGCCTTAGTAACATATGTAACAAGTGGATCTGAGAGCAGCAAGGTCAATTCAGGCAGCCAATCAGGATGCAAGCAGTAAGTGGCGTTGTTAGATGATCTATTAATGGTTTCAAAATTAGATTCAAAGGGTGGAGCAAAAGTCAAATGAATTGTATCAACATAAATAGGTAATTTAAGTTGGAACTTTTACTGTGGACTAACATTTGCCTTCTCTTTTGGGTTCCAGGTTCAATCCCCATCCAAGACGTTGTTGATACTATTTGATGGACTATAAAATTATTTGTTGTTTTCTGGATAGAGAGTCACTGGTGAGATTGAACAATTTCCAAGTAAAGAGAAATTGTTGTTGTCAGGAAAGAATTCCCTGACAATGGAAGCCCCTGTCTACACCCAGATTTTTGATGTGGGTAACAAGGAAGCTGACCTGTACCTGACCCCCCAACTCATATGGGTTTGACTTATTAAGTAGTCATCTAGCTCTGCCCCTGCACCCTTTCCTGATCCCATACAAGGCGCCAACCAACCAGCCAATCAGAATGACAACCCTGGCTTGAAAAAACTGCCCTCAAATATCCAACTTGCTCCCCCCTCAGCCAATCAGGCCTCAGCGCCTGAAGCCCAGCATCCCAATTGCAGAATAATTACTGCCCAAATTCTCCAATAAATTGTGGCACTAAATCAGTGGGGCCTGAATTGGGATCAGATTGCCAGCCAATTGAAATTTACCCAAGCTATCATCATGCAGGAATTCAACAACCTGATGTGTTGTGAATGCCACCATTAATCATGTTTCAATTTTGCCTTTGATGGGTTATTTTGAAGACAAATCTCTCTCTTTTGCTTTTGCCCTTTGAAATAAGTCTGGCTTCAATTTGGGAAATTCAATTGTTCAGTTTCCTGACTCTGCGCAACTCACTTGCCCCACTCATGCTTGTGGCGAGTGATCCTACTGTCCTGGTAGTGTTTTGTGGTAGCGTCTACCACTATATATTCCATTTCCTATTATCTAATAAAATTAAGTTCTATTCACATTTTTGTCTTTGTGTCTTCATGTACTTTGGCGCCTCTCTATCCATGTCTAGCAGATATTATTCAATCAGAGCCACAAGGTAATCACATAGCCTTCCCTGCCATTCTAACCAAGACTTAGTAAAAATCCAATCCTAAGGTTAGGATTTCCCATTGTGTGTATGTGCTGCGCCTCAGAACACAACAAAATGGTGCTCACTACAGGGGCTGTAAGCCCCTCAATTCTCTCTTTTGCAGCCACGCTTTCAGGACCTTTGCCTCCTCCCATACAAGAGCTGACTTTGCCTGAAATTACCAGTCCTCCTATTGAGGAAGACATTGCAGACCCCCTATTGTCTCTACTGTGCTGAACCTTTGGAATGGTCCCCGCCTAGTGTCCTACCCTTTGGGTACCCCTGACTTGGAAAAAGTCATGGCAGTAGCCCTTGGGTTAGCCTGTGATGGAGCCATCCCTTGCCTCCAGCTACAGTTCAGTCAAGCAGAGTATTATGAATTGATTGTGGCTCTGAAATTTTCACAGCATCTCCTCTCAGTGACTGGCTCCTCTGAACATCTATTGGCTTCCTTTGTACAACCTGCCTTAGCTTACCATCAAATGGTGCTAGGACTCCACGTTCAAGAGATCTTGTCCCTACAAGCAGCTGTAACTAATCACTGGGACCAATTTGCTGCTTATCAACAGTGGATCTATTCCCTGTTTTCCCTGGTGTCTGACAATCAGTATGACGCTGTCATCTCCCAAACATGCTTAGTCAATTCCATTGAACAAATGCGCCAGTCCATCCCCAAGTACATCAGAGAGCGTCTACATGAGTTTCACCAGTTGGAACAGCCCTGGTGCACCCAAGTAAATTCCACCCTGAACGCCTATCTCATCAATTTTGAACAACTTGTGCAACAGCTCAACAATTTTAGTGCTTACTCCTTTGACCAATTACAGCAAGTAGCATCCCTTGCTGCTAAAGGCCTCTGCAAACTTGGCAAAGAATTTGATCAATAAAGGGCTGCTACCGCCCCTACCATTGTCAAACTCCAGACTCAAGTGAATGAATTGTCTGCACCCAAGCCCAATGCCCCGCCTTCTCCTCCATCTGATGATTTGGCGGATAGAGAGCAGAGACTATGGGATGCCATTTGAGAGTTAAGAGCATCCACTTGCAGTAAGGATTGCCCTACCAAAACACCTCAGCCAGATCCTCAAGTGCTTGCTCTGACAACTCAAGTTGCTGAATTGCAACAGGAAGTTGCTACCTTGCGTGAGGTGATGGCCTCTGCTGTTAGTTCAACCGGATTTATCAATGAAGATGGCTGTTGCCCTAGCTTGTCAGGAGCCCCCTGCATTCACTGTGCTAGAGAGTTGATAGCTCTAGATACTGTAAATTCAGAACCTGAACGTAAAAATGCAGGATTGTCAAATCCTTGGTCCAAATTTCAAATCACTTTTGCGGGATAGCCTTTTTTTAATTAAATTGATTTTTTTGAGTATTTATTTGAATTTTTAAAAATGCGGGAACTCATAGACACTTTGAAAAGTTCAAGTCAAACTGCATATTTACAATGGACAAAATGAATTAACTGGAATCAGATTTGAAGTGTTCAAATCCATCAACCATTTTCATTAAGTTTACTATGTTTTTTGGAATTGTGGGATTGTCAAATCCAAGAACCAAATTTCAAATTGCTTTTGAATGTCACTAGTAAACTCAAATATTAATTGCAGGAACTGGAATCCAAATTGAATGTACAGTAAGTAACTAGGACAAATCAACCCAAATCAAGAAGCTCCACTCTGGATAAAATCAAATGAAAAATCCAATCTAAACACTCATGTTTAGACATGAAATTAAGTGAAATGAAAAATTATCTAAACTGGAAATGATGCAATATTCTGCACTTTAAATCACTAATATAGCAACCATAAAGCCATATAATGATTTATGAGCTACTCTCCTGATGATGCAGAAATTTTTTAAAAGTGTTTTGGCCCCTGGCTACACCAGTGGCCAAAAAAACTTCTTTTCAAGGAAGATAGGAGGGGGAAGATAAACCATCAGTTTACTACACTATGTATTCATGTATTGCTATTAAGGATACTTGATTACAGTAGATTTCAGAAGACGCTAATAATAAAGTAGAATTATATATTACAATCTATCTTATCACATTATCAACACACCAAAGGAAAGACAATGTGATAAGATAGATTGTAATATATAATTCTACTTTATTATTAGCGTCTTCTGAAATCTACTGTAATCAAGCATCTAAATTTTAGCCGTCCTAAAATAGAATAGGGTGATTTTTGAGAATGCCTATGATTCCTAAAAGAACTAGCACAAATCCACTCTATATCCTTTAGCATCCTTTTTGAGACACCAATAAATTATGCTTATTTCAAATTCCTCACAATTATGATTTGAAACTTGGTTCTTGGATTTGACAATCCCGCAATTTCAGATTTGTTAATTTTTACATGATGTCCATGATTTGATTGGAATACAGGAAATCTCAAATTGTACATAAGAATCCCACATTTCTGATTCATGTATCCCGCATTTTTTTGCTGAGTTTTGTCTTTTTTAGTTGAGTTATCTGCTCAAGAGATTCAAAATTTGCCAATTTAAATAAACCAAAAAATCAAAATAAATGGTTGATTTTATTAAATATTTTATTTTTCACTCAGCTGAGTTGCCCGCAAAAGTGATTCAAAATTTGGACCAAGGATTTGACAATCCCGCATTTTTACGTTCAGGTTCTGAATTTACAGTAATAAAGTGGACCGTTTGAAACAAGAGCACTCTGAGCTTGATAAAGACGTACAAAAAATGAGTGAGTTAATTGATCCAGTGAATGACAGGTTTGACCCTTGTCTTTTGGCGGGTCCGTCTCTTACATCCTGGCTGGCTGAACTGTCTTTGGTAGTAACAGCACAGGACTAACACCTAGATGTTACTGAGCGTCAGACCACCCTATCTACTAATAAGGGTATTTGCTCTTCTGAGACCCTGACTACTCTCAAGGAAAGTGTTTGCCAGCTGTGGTCCAGACAGCCCCCCTCCAAATCTGAAGCAGAATTCTCCCCACACATAAATGTACTCAGCAGCAACAATGGTGGCCAAACTCCAGAAACACATTTCAAGCCTACCTTTAAGCAAGTCTTTGACCCCAAAACCTTGATCATTGCAGCTTTCCTAACTATCTATGAAGCTGCCATGAGAAGAGCCTCAGATGAGGTTAAGAAGAAACACATTCTGACCTGTCTGCACCCAACCTGTCAAGAGGTAGTAGTGCCAGAGCTGCCCACCATTGAGACCTGGGAAGATATGAAGCAGCTTCTGATTGACAAATTTGGTGGTGACCTTAGTCTGGAAGTGAAGAAGGATGCTTTCATGCACATTGCTTTCAAACCAAAAGAGACTCTAGCTGAATTCACAGATAGATTCTACATGGAAGGACAGCAACTGATCACAAGCTGCCAGTTGGCTGCACATGAAGCATAAATGGCTTGCACTCAAGACCTCAAGGTTAACCAGCTTCTGTGTCTTCACTTTAAGGTCATAAAGCCATGCTTTCTTCTATGAAGAGCATAAAGACACTGTTGCAGGATATGCACCTTACCCATTATGGGGCAGTTGTGTGGGAGAATTGTGCCGCCTCTAACTCTGATTTGTCTTCATGTGGCCCTTGTATCCTCACCATGAGCTCACAGAATCCTCCTTGACGCCAGGGTTGCCATAATTGTGAGCAGATAGGTAACTATTCCTGAGTCTGCACCAATCCTCAGGTTAAAGGAGCTGATCCCAAAGAGCAGGCGGGAAAAGAACAGTCAACCTAGAGGCAGAGACGCTCTTGGTTGACAATTCTTCCCAGTCTCCTTCAACTCCCCCCTTCATTGCTGACTATGAGCCTGCTGAAATTGAGGTTCAACCCATCCTGCTGCTATTCCATGACATCTCTGATGACTCTGACATGGACAATTCTGATATAGAAGATCCCAATGCCTATTGGTATTCAGTCCTTGCCGTCCCCAAAACTATTGCAGTCCCTTATAAGCTATGTTCTGGGAAAACTACAACAATTGTCAAGCCTCTGCCTGAAGTCAAGGATATTGCCTCTTGCCCATACCTTACTCAAGCTAAGAGATCCCCTGTGCTTGTAGAGTCTTTCAAGGAAGCTGCTGAGGTTGCTGACACTGTGTTCAAAAACGTCTCTGTCTTGCTCCCTCTCCAGACAGTCTATAAGGAGTTTCCAGGCCTAAGATGCATGATCAAAAAATGGGACAAAGAGCTGGCAGAAGCCCAAGACATTCTGGCTGTCCTCCCTACCTTTGGTTTTAATACCACTTGTGTGGAAATATCCATTCAGAAGGTGAAAATTAAGGCTGTCTTAGACACAGGGTCTCCTGTTAATGTTGTCTCTTTGAAGCTTGTCAAGAAGCTCAAGCTTGCCCCCAACCTCAACTATCACCAGTTGTATGGCACTGCTGAGCTATCCATGACTTGCGCTATAGGAGCTTATTCTGCTCTTCCCATGTGGTTTGGCAAGCTACTCTTGGATGCACCTGCCATTGTCTTGGAGAATGAGAGCTACGGCCTCCTAGTTGGTACTCAGTTCCTTGGGAATACAATGGGATCATCAACTTGAAGGACGGCTACCTCTCTATCTTAGGGTACAAGGTCCCTCTGATCTTTGAAGAGCCAGTTAAAGTTCCCGGGAAGCACCTCAAGACATGTGCCTTAGAATATCCCACTGGTGTTTTCACCCTAAAGTACCATACCCATTCATCCAACATGAAGTGTCCTCCTATGGCTTTCCCTGCATCTGAGGGGATTCCTCTCTTAGCCACTTCCACTGTAACCATTCCCCCTGGATCTCAGGCTATCCTAGACTCCCAAATATCATATGAGTTACCTGAGCGTACGTTCCTAGAGTTATACTCTCCTCCCTTGCTAGGACGCAATGAACCCTATCTCTGCCTGGGAATCTTGGATGTCTCTCATAAGGACCCTGTTCAACTGCTGGTTGCCAACTTAACTGCTCTCCCCATACATGTGTCTAGAGGGCAGGTTGCTGGCTATGACAAGTTGTTGAATGCTCCTGACGTCCTATCACTACATCCCTTTGGTACGTTCCAGGACTTTAATTTACCTGAAGATAAGCCCCAAGTCCTATCCTTGTTCACTGCTCAAGACTTCCCGCAACTATCCCTGGTGCAACAGAAAGGAGTGCTTGACCTTATAGATCAGTTTCAGATATCTTTACTAAAGACAGCACTGATTACGGTCTTGCTAAAGGCGTCATTCATCAGATTGATACTGGTGACGCACCCCCCTTCCACACTAAACTATATTGCTGCAGTTGTGTAGAGGACGCTCAGGTGTCTAAAGAGCTCAAACAACTTCTAGACGCTAGACTACTTGCTCCTTCCCAAAGCCCATGGGCCTTCCTCTTGCTCATACTAAAAAAGAAGGATGGAGGTCATTGTATTGTGATGGACTACCAACAATTGAACTCTTTAACCAAAAAGGATTCCTACCCCTTGCCGCGTATCAATGATGCTCTCTGCTACCTTGGAGGCTCCAAGTTCTTATCCGCCATGGACCTAGCTTTGGGGTACTGACAAGTCAATCTCTCTCCCAAAGATAGACAGACGGTTGCACTCATCACCTCCAAGGGATTGTTTCAATCTACATGTATGCCGCAAGGGCTCTGCAATGCCCCGGCTACTTTCCAACAAGCCATGGACTCCATCCTCTGTGATTTGAAGCTCTTGTGTGTCCTAGTGTACTTAGATGATATAACAGTCTTTATTGCTACCTTTATCAACCACCTGGCTCATCTCAAGGAAGTGTTCATAAAGATCTGAGAAGCTGGTCTTAAGTTAAAGCCATCTAAGTGGGCCTTCTTCAAGGAATGCCTTGAATTCTTGGGACATGAGGTGACTCAGACAGGAATTAGCCCCATTACTAAGAAAGTTGAGGGCATTGACAAAATGCTTCCACCCACCAACCTGCAAGAAGTTCAAGTCTTTCTGGGAATAATGGGATACTACAGACAATTCATCACCAATTTTGCTGACACTAGCAAACACTTGGTCCAACTTTTATGAAATGTCCCCTTCAAATGGACCACTAGCCAGCAGCAAGCATTTGAAACTCTCAAACAAAAACTCAAAGAGGCTACCATCCTAGTATATCCTGACTACAATAAGGAATTCATCCTATATACTGATGATAGCAACCTGGCCATTGGAGCCATCTTGGCTCAACTCAATGATGAGGGTGTAGATTGCCCTGTAGCTTATTCTTCTTGTGTCCTGAACAAGCATGAGAAGAACTACAGTGTAACAGAGAAAGAGTGCCTTGCTGTGCTGAATGCTGTCAAGCAGTTCTGCCATTACATGTATGGCACCCATTTCACTGTGATCACTGACCACGCTTTGCTTAAATGGTTACAACAACTTAAGAAATCAGAAGGACAACTAGCTAGATGGGCTCTCTGCTTGCAAGGTTACGACTTCACTGTGCTGCATTGTCCTGGGATTCAACATCAGAATGCTGATGGATTGTCCAGAATGCCCATCCTTGCTACACCCTGCTGAGGCTGACAGGCTGTGTGAGCTAATCAGATATCCTTCTTCTTGAGAGAACAAGACAGAAGAAGTTTGAGTTGCCCTTTCTAAATTATCTGAAGACACACTCATTTGTGACAATCAGCTTTTCAAGAAAGTACAAGATCACTGCTTTACTTATTTACAGCCTAGTTTTTGCCTTTTGTTGGTGCTTTAAGCTCATAAGGAGACAGGACACGGAGGCATTGCCAAGACTTATGCCTGGCTCCAGAAAAACGACTTCTGGGAAACCCTTTGCCTGATGATTCCAGATGTCATTGCTAGTTGCCATGATTGTCAGCTCCAACAAACTTGAGCTGCCTCTCACAAGTTCAAGCTAGTCTCCCCTTAACATGCATTTCACACTGTCAGTATTGATGCCGTAGGGCCGCACCCCTGCTCCTGCTCTGATTGCCGCTTTATCCTAATTGCTGTTGATCACTTTAGCAAGTGGGTATAAGCTCGCTCTACTAAGGACATCACTGCCAAGACAACCGCTGCCTTTCTTCTGTAAGACTATTTTTTTGCCATGGTAGTCCTCAAGTGTTGCTATCTGATAATGGGACTAACTTCAATGCTAAGTTAGTGACCTTGGTTGTCAAGGCTTTGGGGTCTCATCAGTCTTTTTCTGCTCCCTATAATCCTTCCACCAATGGGGCAGTTGAGCATGCAAATTCAACTCTGGTTTCTATCATGAGGAAACTCACTTACTCCAACGCTGCAAACTGGGATCTATACTTACCAGCTGCTCCTTTTGCCTACTGCCTTAGCAAACATCTTGTCACCGGGTATTCCCCTTTTTCTATGTTGTATGGTTGTGAAGCCACCACTCCACTGCTCTTGGGGCCCCCCTGATCACCTCTGATAAGGCCATGAACCCTGATAACCATATCAAAGATCTAGTCAGCCATATCATTGATATTCAGGCCACTGCCTACACGTCCGCATATAAGACCAAGATGCTTGAGCTCTCTCCCAACAATGCTGGACAATCTCCCTTGTCTGAGTTCAACATTGGGGACCATGTTCTTTTCTATCAGCATAGAGTAGGAGGACGCGCTCATAAACTAGACTTGTTGTGAATTAGGCCCTTGGAAGTGACCTTCAAACAAGGTTCAGAGTATACCATGAAACTCCTCTCCAGTGGTCAACCGTTTTCCCAAGTGCATGCCAAGTTCCTCCACAAATACTACTCCCCTAAGGCCAATCTAGAGGGGGGCAATGTCGTGAATGCCGCCATTTACCATATTTCAATTTTGCCTTTGATGGGTTATTTTGAGGACAAATCTCTCTCTTTTGCTTTTGCCCTTCAAAATGAGTCTGGCTCTGATTTGGGAAATTCAATTGTTCAGTTTCCTGACTCTGCACAACTCACTTGCCCCACTCATGCTTGTGACAAGTGATCCTACTGTCCATGTACTGTTTTGTGGTAAAGCTACTCAGTATATATTCCCAATATTTATACCCAATAAAATTAAGTTCTATTCACATTTTTGTCTTTGTGTCTTCATGTACTTTGGCGCCTCTCTAGCCATATCTAGCAGATATTATTCAATCAGGGCCACAAGGTAATCACATAGCATTTCCTGCCATTCTAACCAAGACTTAGTACAAATCCAATCCTAAGGTTGGGATTCCCTGTTGTGTATCTGTGCCACGCCTCAGGCCACAGCATGATAAACAAGGGAAACCTGACTGGGATGGCCAAGAAGTCAAAGAAGGCCCCAGAGTCCCAGATTAATGAGGCATACCTGATTATGCTTGATCACCTGCAGCGGGACTGTGGGGTTCCTGTCCGCCAGTCCCCAAGTGTGTCCTGGATTGTAGCCAGGGACTGGCTGGAAGGGGTTGTCATTCTCTAGTAAGGGGAAAATGTATCTCAGAAATATGTATAAGGGTCAAAATGGGCTTTTATTCACTCTCAGAAGGAAGGTCCCCTTAGAAACCTTCTGGTATACGGCCCGGGGAGTCAAGGAAACAATATGGATTTGCCAATACTTGGAGTCCTCCAACAACATCTTGGACTCCTGCACCTAAGTCTTGGACGTCTGCCCCTTAGACTTGAACTCCTGCTCCTCAAATGTGGACTCCGGCTCCTTGGAATCAAACTTCTGCGCCGCGCTTAGGAACCTGCTCCTTATTCTTGGGCTCCTGCTCCGTTATCTTGGGCTTCAGCTCTAACCAAGCTCCTTCTGGTGATCAAAAGGCTTCCAAAACCTCTTGGCAGAAACTCAAGAGACCCAGAAGTGTCCTATCAAAGACCTGGAGCGACCTCCAAAAAGACCGTCAAAAGACCCTGTAACTTTCCAGCCAGCCGCCTTCTTATAGTGTCCTTTTCCCAACGGTTCTGCCTTCAAAAAGGCTTTCTTCATAAGCTTAAACCATTGCCGCTCACTTTTTCCTATAATAACTTAAGGTTACATACTTATTTTCTCAAAAACTTAAAGTATTATTATACTATTTCCTTGCTTATACTTTAAGCTTTTGGCCTCCAACCAATCATTTTCATCAGAAAACCTGCCAGAACTCAACCAATGAATGCAGAGCGCGGAAATAGACCATTTCTGAAGTTCCACCGGGATCCAACTATGAAACTCATTTCCACAGCTCAAACTGTTCAAATCAACAACTCTTTGCGCACCAAAGCATTAACCAGTCCATTATTCCAGCACCATTTCTTCCTGCATTCAACCCAAACCCATTTAAATAGTAGAATACTATTTAAATTGTTCTTTCTGGACCTCTTCAACGTTTTCCCCATATATTTACAAATATAGTAAAATCCAAGGAAAACATCCCACCAAAACAATCTTGTATCCTGCTCTCATAGCAACATACCTTTGTCTATCCTAGGAACTTAATAAATAAATATCTTACCCAAACTTCTATCCAAATTCCTTCTTGATTTTTATACTAAACCAAGGCAAAATATTCCACATCTTCTCACTTTGGCAAATCAATTTGGCAAAATTGTGGCTCATTTCTCTGGACCACTAGTTCTTCACCATCATCTTCTTGTGAGAGAGGGGGGCTAAACTAACTAAGTTTGGCTCCCATACCGGTGTAACAAACCACCAGGATGCCATCCAGTGCAGAACTGGGATGGCCGCTTGGAGGGGGGACCACAGGGAGGACATCGGGGACAACTGAGAGAAGTAGGCGTTCAAACCCATCAGTATCAGGCCGGTGAGCAACCAGGGAGTGCGGGTAGGAGCGGGAGAGGACACCTTGGAGGGCCTGGGGGGTACTGCATGCCTCTGGACCACATTGGGGAGGGGAGGCATGAGAGGCACTACTTCTTCAGAAAAAGGTGAAGTAAGGTCCACAGTGTCCAAGTCCAAATCATCACACGTCAGGCTCTTGGCCACAGCCTCTCCAGAAAAGAGAAGACTGCTGGGGAGGTCCCAGAGACTGGCAGGGTCTCTACCTACCAGACGGGCCAACAAAGAGATTTTCCCCCATAAATCAGGGGAGGTGGACCACAGAAGCAGCAAGAACGGAGCCAAAAAAATACCACAAATTTGAGAGCTGGGAGTATGATAGGAATGTTCCTCACAAAATTTAGAGTAGGATAGTATATTTTTCAGATGAAAATCAGGCAGAACAGGGGCTGATAGGATATACTTATCAAAATAGACCCAAACTGTAGCAGAACAGGTCCAGAGAGCTTTACAATGATTGTGAGAGGCTTGGGAAGAACGGCAAGCAAGAGCAGGTTCAAAATCAATGATTTTAATAGAAAATTCAAAATAATAATAGGTATTATAAGGAAAATCAATTGAAAATTTGAGTTTTCAAACTCTGTTTTGAAAGCAAGAACGGGAAAGGCAACTACTAGATGAACCAATACTAGTATAATGAACCAGAAGAGAAGCCAGGTTCAAAACCGGCTGGCAGAAGGTAAGCTTGGAACAGAAACTAACACCCCAATCTTTAGGCTATAGGAACTCAAAACTGGGTTCCAAATAAACACAAATATAAAAATAAAGTGCAGAATAGCTCCAAACTTTAATATTATTGGAAAATAGACAAGCAGGGGACTAGAAGTCCCCTTGCTTGCATAAAAGGGATGGGCTGCAAATAAGATGGGTCACATGACAGTGGAACTAAATACAATTGGCTGGAGGCAAAACTTTGCTAGGCAGGGGCAGGGGGACTGGAGGGTTTCATTCCAATTTCCGCGGTCAGATCTGATTGGCTGGAAGAGGCACTGGTCATTTGGAATTCACTTGGGTTGCTCAGTGTTGATGTGGCGACCTCTGATTGGTAAGCTCTAATGGTTTTTAGAAGTGGGCAATACCAAGCTAATAAGTAGTCCAAATTAACCAGTGTTTCTTCCCAGGAGGGAGCAACCAAAGGCAGAGATTCCGCAGGGTAGGCCAGCACAAACCTCTAATCTACCATATGAGCTAAATCATTTAAAGAATGAAGGGGTTTAACAGGCGTTTTAGAAACTTTCTTGGTACAACAAGGGAAAATTGAGCAATCCAAAGCCAGAGGTGGCAGTGAATTTACACTTCTGGTCCTCCAGCCAGCTTTCTTCAACAACAGTCACTAAACTTTCACTTGGCCAACATAAGCCCCGTCTGCAAACCACCAAACATGTGGATCATCACAGGGACCCCAAGCTTCCCCTGACCCAGGTCCAGAAGCAACTTGTGCATCATAGAATTTGTGGTTTTTGAGCGCATGGTGCAGCTCTGAATGCACAGAAAAGTGGTTTCAATAAGGGTATTGACCCATTTTGGCGGCAACTAATGGGATGGCAGTGAAGATTCCCTGTATGATTCTGCCTGTCAGGGATCTATCCTGTGGATGTTTCCTGAGAACTTTTGGGCAGATGGCCTGCAGGCCCTGAAGGCAGAGCCCACCACAGGATGGGAGCTAACTTTACAATGTAGGATAGTGATTTACTGAGGATGGCCCATGGTCCGCTGATGGGCATTATGGAATCAATAAGGCCAGTAAGGATGATGTACATCACCCCAAATATTTGAGTTGAGGTGGATTTATTGGCCGCAACTGATTCCTGTGGGTGGTTGGGCCGCAGAGTAAGGGGTGGGGTCATTGGTACTAGGTAGGCGGGCAGGTAGTTGTATTTGTCTTGGAACAGTAGGGAGCACAGTGATCCAGGCTCCTTCTCTGCCAATGACTCCAGTCTCTCTGGTCCTGGCCTCAGGGTTGTAGAGTAGGATTTCCTCTAGGGTGAATTCTTAATATCCTGGGTTGGATTTATATTCAGTAAAATGTACCAGCCCAAAGGGTGCTCCTGGTGGACAATATAGTTTGGGCAGACAGTCTGTGGTTTCTTGGGGTTGATGGACATAAGGGGCAGTGCTGCGGAGGTTAGACTGTAAATGAAAGAGAACTAAAATCAAATGTGGGATGACCTGGTTGAACCAAAGGTTCATACCACTTTAATGTAAGAATGACAATGAGCAACTCTCTGGTAGCCCAGGGTATAAGTATGCCCATCTGCCATGGGAAACCTTTTGCAAACCCCCCTTGGGTCAGGTGGTACCAACTACCAGGGTTTAGAAACCCACAGTGGTGTCCTGCATGGGGGATTTCTCCTTGGTTGGGTTGGGCCAGGAGAACTCAAATTCTCTTTTTGAGCCGTAGGATTTGTCATCCTCTGGCAGCCTGCATTATAAGGGAAGTTTCTTCATTTCCCCCTCTGTAGTGGCCCCAGTTATCTCAGGGTTGTTGCTCAAGTCAGTGCTTTCATTGGCAGGGCTAACAGGATCCTTCTGCAGGCAGGGCTTCAGCGTAGGTGGCTCCAAGCCAGTAATTCTCAGGAGTTTTCCTGAAATTGAATTTGTTTCTGGTTTGAGCCCAAAAAATGCAGGCAGCTGGGCCTGCAGGTGGCGGCTTGCAGAGTTTCAGGGTTTGATTCCTGTAGTTGAGATTACTCTATGTGCATTGTTAACAGGAGTTTGTCATTTGTGACACTGCCATTGAATCCACTCTCATACAATTTCTGATAAGTTTGTCTGATGATGACATATTTAAACCTATTACAAATTGTACATCACTTAGGACAATTTTGGGGAACAGGTAAAATCAAGTAAAACCAATGAAAGAAAAAAGTTCAATAAGGAGACCTTCATTGGTGCATTTCTGGCTGTTTTAGCCAAGAGTTTTATCTATTATTGAACAAACCCTGATTACACCAATGGTTATGAGTATAAACAGATCCTCAGTGGATTACTTGACTCCTGGGACAGCTTGAATTCCTCATATTAGGTTTTCTTGAGCCATCAGATGGAGAATAATTTCATATCCATCAAGAAGATCCAAGAACGCAGGCATCAGGCCTCAATCTACCCAGCTGACCACGCAGACATCCATCTGACTGATGCTATGTTCTTTAATATTGGGGACACTGTCTGAGAGCGCCACCCACAGACATCTAATGATCTTTATCTTGGGGCCCTCAACCACAATTCTCTCTTTGGTCAGCAGATAATGGCTGACTTGTTTGCCCAACTGTTCTTCCATGTGAACAAGGTCAACCAATCATGTAAGAACAAGTGCCTCATACCCCCAGGCCACAGCTGTCTATCAGTCAATTAAACCAATGAAAGACAAGGAATATAACAAGTGTTATATGGTGTCCATCACAGTTAATCCTCCTACCCCTACCCCCGCCACCCCACCCCCCACCTTCCAGCCTCACCCACCCAATCCAAGACCCCCCAGGCCAGCACTTCCTCAACTTTATCCTTCTTGCGCTATTCTGCCTACTAGGCATCACTCTTCCCCACCCCAATAAACCCCCTGTTGCCAAACACTTTATTTTTATATTATCTTTATTTTGAATTTAAATTGTTCATGTTCTTTTTGTTTATAGTTGGTTTTACTCTTTATGTTCAGCTTATTTCTATAAAATCATGTTTACTATACCATGTATCTAGATCCAGAAAACAGTTATTTTTAGCTCTTTATACAGCGCTTGTGAAAATATTATCAATAATTTGGTAATTGCCTAAATTTAATTTAGAAACTTATAAGTTTATTGTGTTTAGACAAAGTTATTGCTGATCTGAATTCAAACCCTTAATGATAAGCTTTAAGCCAATCAGGGGCCAAGTGAGAAAGTTATTGTTGTGACATAAAGGGCCATTCAATAATTCTTTGATGATGTACACTAATTAATCTGATTGGCTGTAGCTTTGCCATTGTGCACCGTTGTTGCTGTGGTAAGTTGTTGGTGGACTAGTGCCCAATCAGCTGCTGGGTTAGCACTAGTCCACAAACAACTTGCCACAGTGGCAATGACACACAATGGCAAAACAACCAGCCAATAAGATTAATTAGCACATATGCATCAAAGAATTATTGAATGGCCCTTTATGTCACAACAATCACTTTCTCACACAGCTTATAATTGGCTTAAAGTTTATTATTAAGGTTTTGAATTCAGATCAGCAACAACTTCCCTTAAACACAATAAATATATAATTTTCTAAATTAAATTTATCTGATCACCAAATTGTTGTTAATATTTTCACATGGAGCCATGTTTAAGTGCTAAAAATAATATAGTGATTATGGAAGCAATGCCAACACAAAGCAAACAACACATATTGAGATGAGCGTAAAACATATACAAAATGGGTAAAAAGATAGGATATTGTAATTAAATGAGAAAACAGACAATGATAAATAAAGAGGCAAATATTATCAGAATAACACAGAGTTTATTGGGGTGTAAGCTATAAATACATATGCAAAGGTTAGTAAAAAAATCAATGAGAGAACTTGAAAAGCTACTCAAAGACCTTGACTCTGTAGTTGCAGAGATCAAGGAAATTGACAAAAAAATCAAAGCTAAAGTGAAGTCTGCTGTCCTGACAGGCAACAAGATTGATAAGATGTTGGCCAAGGCACTGATGGCCAAAATTCCTGATAGATCAGAGAAGACAATTGAGTGTCTTTTTAACGTCCAGAAGAGATGGTATACACCATCTAGAAAGACACCATCCCAAAAACCTTTTGAGATGGCATTGGGATTTACATCAGTGAAATTAAAAAAGCTTAATAAAAATTATTAAATAGTTAATTTTTAAATATTAGTTTCCAATACAGCATCTCAAAAAACTGCAACTCAAAAATACTATCTTGAATCAAAATAAAAAGTGTGTTATCCAAATAAGATTTTTTGAGTATAAAAACACCTAATAAATACCCTAAAATACAGCATCTCAAAAAACTGCATCACAAAAACACTATCTCAAATCAAAATAAAAAGTGTGTCATCCAAATAAGGTTATCAAGACTTGGTGTAATCCACTGCAGAACTACCCATTTATAAGCGCTGTTGCACCAACTAGTAAAAGTCTTAGATTTCTTGGTGCCGCCTTGTAAATATCTTTTATGTTGCTGCGCTGCCTTACTTTTAAGTTAAGTGCCGCGGTGGCACCAGATTCAAATCCCCAAAATATGAACTCCACTAATTAATCATATTTTATAAGCACTAAATTTAGAATAATAATAAAATAATTAAAAACTTAATATAAGAAAGAAAAAATAAGAAACAAAAATAACTATAAACAATAAAAAAGAAGGATAAGCACAGCAAGTTTATTGCAGACACAGGTTCAGTGAGAGTTGCCTCTTGCATTGGGGGTGCCTCTACGCTGCTGAGTGGAACACATAGCAGGAGGAGTGGCCTAACAGTTGGCAGGGTGCTGAATGGTGATGACGGGGAGCTTGTGAGTGAACATCATGTAGCAGTTTTTATCCAAACGCTGGCGTACATGAGCTAGGATAACCAACATCTGGGACCAGGCCAACTGTGAGTTGTGTGACATGAAAGACCAGTTGCACAAGGGAATTTGGATTTGGCTGACTGGAACCAAACAACCCCAGTCACCACTAGCAGAGAATGCATCACCTATGGTGAATCAGTTCATTAGGGCATCCTTCATGTAGGAGTACAAAAGTGGAATGGGGACTCAGAGCTGATAAGCCAAGGAGCAATAATGCTCCAAGCAACAACCAGTGTACCCAGGCTGGCAACTCCCAGGAGTATACCATATGAAGTGGCAAGTAGCAGCAGTCAAAAGAAGGTACAAGGAAGGATCACCAGTGGTAATGGATTGGAGGAACACCTTAAACGTGGCAGAATAGTAACAATTGGTGGTGGCTTGGACAGGAAAGTCCAAGGTCTGGTGGAAGCTGGGATCTGCAGCAAGCTCAAGGGCCCAAACCCAAGTCACCTCACTGATGTACTCATTTTGAATAGCAATTGTGTGGGCCTGCTGGGCAGATATTTTACTGGGGGCTAAGGTAGCTGACTGCAGCCCTAGATGCACCTCAGAAGCCAAATGGGATGCTTCATACTGGCCATGGTATAACTCACCTGCTCAAATTGGGGTCTTTGCATCCTCATCAGAATGAAGAGCCTGTACAGAGCTGTACATTGTCTCCTCATGATGGCAGATCCCAAACTTGCTAATAAGGTCATAGTAGTCCATCATCACATTATCAGAGTTGTGGTGGGTGTGAAGCATTGCGGACTGGATAGCAGGAGGAGCACCAGTAGGTGGAAGGTGGCAAGAGAAGGAAGGGCAAAAAATATGCTGACTAGTATCTTCTCGGGTGCTATGGAGGGAAGGTGTGGGGTTCCTGTTCACCAGTCCCCAATGTGTCTCCTGGGTCATAGCCAGGGACCAGTTAGAAGGAGTTTTCATTCTCTAGTAGGGGACAATGTATCTCAGAAATATGTATATGGGTTGAAATGGGCTTTTATTCACTCTCAGAAGGAAGATCCCTTTAGAAACCTTCTGGTATATGGCCCGGGGGTCAGGGAAACATTTGATATGTGCCAATACTTGAAGTCCTCCAACAATCTCTTGGATTCCTTATACTTGGTCTTGGGCTCCTGCACCTTAGTCATGAAATACTGCTCTTTGCTTTGTTTCCTGCTTCTTATCTTAGGCTCCAGCTCCTTTATCTTGGGCTTCTGCACCTTTATCTTGGTCTTCAGCTCTCTGTATAGCTCTAATGGCCTTGTTATTCCACTTGATCCAGTCCCTGAAAAGTCTCAGATTGATCCCCTTTTATAGCTCCTTGTTTCAGTCCTTGTTTCTCTCAGATCTCTGGTTTTTTCAGGTTTAAATTATCTAGTTTCTTCTGCTCTATAATATATTGAACCTTTTAACTTACTTCAGCCAATTAAAAACCAGCTTTTTTATGCTTCATTCCCTCATTTTTTAGGCTCAAACCCTTCAGTTAAAGCCCTTAAAACAGTAATCAAACAATCTTTGACTTGCAGCCAATCAGACGCCTGGATTGAACTGTTTTTCAAAAACGTTTACTCAAATGACTTGCTCTTGACCCTGGTTTGAACCCAGCGCTGTCTTGCCCGGATAAACACCTGCTCCATGTTTCAAACAATTTTGCCGTAATTCCTGTCACATTTCTCCAGGAAAACTTGAGCGCTTCCAACTATGTTTTACTTAGGGGATTTTTGCATCCTAATTTCTTCAACATGTCTCCAAGTTTCTCTGTGTTTTCCTCAACATTTTGGCCATTTGAACTTGCTTGCTGCTTGCTTCTTGCCTCTCTTAATCATTTTGGTAAAACTCCAGCCTTTGTCTTTAAAGTTTTTCTGTCCTGTTTCTGGACTCTTTGGTTTCTTCTTAATCAATCAACTCCTTATAAATTCACAGACTATTTTCTGTAAACTATTTACTAATTTCTACTTATTTCTACTTATTTCTTTATATGATATTAATCTTAATCTTTTTATCATATTTTTTGCAGATTAATAAATTCTTTTACTACTTCTTTCTTATTATTAATCCTACTTTCAACAGTCCAAATCCAGAATTCTTGCTTCTTCAACTACTTCTGCTGGTCCTTCTCAACCAACTTTCAGTCCTTAAGCTAGTCCTCACTATGAACCACCTAGGTTTTATTCCTCATTATGAACCCCTCAGGTTTCATTCCTCACTATGATCCTCCAGTCCCTCAACTAGTCTTCACTGTAATCATCCATTCCTTCTTAATAGTCTTCACTTTGATCTTTTTCTATGAACTTCTTTGGTTCCATTTTCAGTCCCCATTATCAATACCTCAGACTCAGGAAATAAGTCTACAAGGCTACTGGCGTTTGACTGGGTCCCTGAAATTGACCTCTACTTGGGCCATTCAACCACAGACAACCATCATGTCTGTGCAGTTGTATTTACTCACTCAGGTGGTTAAGTATGAGCTTTCAGGCGCAAAAGTAACCAACTTTACTTCACAGAGGTGTGATCATCATCAAGTTCTGCAGCTGTTTCCCAAGCAGCTACCCTGATAACACCTCTGAGCATATCCATGCCCCCAGTGGTAGCTTCAGGACCTCCCCAAAGCCCCCAGGAAACACAAACAAGGACACCATACCAGTCTGTTAGGTAAGATGCTTACTCACAGACCTTCTGTGAGTGCACAAGGGCATGTAGAGCTATATCAGCTCCTCCCTTTCCTAGCAGCCAATTTTACCTTCTAGGTCATATCACTCATTCTTCCCAGCAGCCAATTTTACCTGCTGGAAAGTAGAGTCATTCCCCACCCCTGGTAGCCATTGTTACCTACTGGGTGGAGACACTTATCTAGCACACTAGCAGCCAATGTTACCTGCTAGGCTGCATCAACCATTCTTCCCAGAAACCAATTTTATCTGCTGGGAAGAAGAGACATTATCCTCTTCTAGTAGTCAATGTTACCTACTAGGTTCATACACCTATCCCGCACACTAGCAGCCAATGTTACCTGCTGGGGAGAAGAGCCATTATCTTCCCCTAGTAGTCATTGTTACCTACTAGGATCAGACCTCCCAACCAGCACCCTAGTAGCCAATGTTACCTACTAGGCAGGTTTTATCTTCCCCTAGTAGCCAATGTTACCAACTAGGCCTCTACCTGTCCCAAAACCACTAGACTTTCTCTTGGCCAACATTAGCCCCGCCTACAAAACCAACCAATATGTGGACCGTCACAGAAGGAATATCCTCAAACATGGTTTCCACATCAAGGAAATTCCTGGCAGCAGAGTTGTGGTCAAAACTATTTTCTGGACCAACCATAGTGGTGGTACAATCCTTTTTGCAAAGTTGACTGTCATTAGCCCAAAGTCAATTCAGGAAGACAACATGCACCAACCGTGGCATTTCACAAAAATTTTGGTGCTCCGCCTTGTCTATTAAAGCCTTCATTGTGTCATACAACTGACACATGATGTTGTTGTTGCTTTTGTTGGAATTCATAAGAAGCAGGAAGAAAGTACTGCTTGGTCAAATGGGGGGATACATTGAGATTTTTGATCAAGCAATGATGCCAATCATGACAAAGCTCACAGAATATAATTACTGCAACCTCATTGTCATAAATTAATAAAATAATATATATATTTAATTGGCAGTAGATTTTAGATAATCACTGCAGAATACCCAATGATCGGCACTTTTGTGCCACCCAAAAAAAACTCCAGGTGCCGCTTTGCAAATATTTTGAGCTCCAGGTGTTGCCTTACTTTTACATCAAGCGCCGCCGCAGCGCCAGGTTTGAATCCCCAAAATGTTAAAATCTTGATTAACCATATTTATAAGTGCTAGTCTCAAAAGGGAAACCTAAAAATTATGTTTTGGATCAGCAATAGATTTATGATTATTATGAAAAAAATCCACCCAATAAAAAGCAGCGCCACAGAAACTAAAATAATTGCAAGGCGGCGCTGCAGCACCTGGTACTTTTACTAGTTGGTGTGGTGGCGCTTATGTTTAGTTTTATTTGTCATAACAATCATACTTTTATGTGATAAATCCAAGCTTTTCCCTTATAAATTGGGAATAATGTATGGTATTAATTTAAGACCCTACATAATAAATTAATCCAAATTGGTGCCACTTTGATAGTACTACCCCCTATAATACAGCCATTCAAAAACCACATTTCATATGCTAGCTTTATTCCTTATCATAGTGTGAACTTTGCTATTTGGGTTTCAACAATACAATGTTTTACTAGTGATTTTATTTAGTAATGAGGGTTTTTCTGTTGTCCCAAATGCATCCATTACAAAATCTACTAAGCTTTTTAGCAACCAATAGAGTGGTGCCCAACAATGCGGCACTAAGAATTAACCTTTTTTAACATATGGTGTCATAAGACACTATAAAGAACATACCATCACAAATTGACTGTTTCCACTTTTAAAAAGTACAATTCAGCGCCAAATCTCACTTAAATAAAAATGTAAGAACCTGTCTGAAACTTTGCATATATATATTTTGGTCTCCTCTAAACAACTGGGTACTTTTTTAACCCCAGTTGTATAAGCTAGTTTTAAAGATATTCAAGCTTTACTCTTTGGCCTGGTTGAGGTAGCTCCACCGTAGATTTCTTAATTTAATATAAAAATGGTTAAAATCACTATATTTTTGAGCTATGGTATCTCAATCATGTCATCTTGAAAACAAAATTTCACTTGCAAGTTTTCAGTCAAAACTCAAAGTTTTACATACTTGCACTACTAATAAAATTTTAATTTTTACATAAATAAAAAATCTAATAACTTTAATGGTATATAATTTGAGAGTTTTTCTACAAGAATATGTAAAAAACTACCTTTTATATTTCAAACATTATCATTTTTACTTTGAAAATTGTCCCCAAAATTGAACTTTTCTGATGTGAATTCACTCTTAGATGCCTCCCAAGCCTACCACCAATGCTACCCCCAAGGCCCCAAGAGCACAACCATTCCCGCCCAGGCAAGAAAAACCAAGGCTACTCTCTCCAAGCAGCCTTCTAAATAAACAACGCCTGCCAAGACCCCCACACCTTCCCCTGAGCCTGAGCCTGATAGCCCCACTTCTCCCCACTCTCTCTTCATCTACTCCCTCTCTGATCCCCAGCAGAAGCATTTACGCTTTAATGATGAAGATGATAATAAAGGAGACTCTAAAAATGACTCTGATGACCATGGTTTAGCAGTCTCAGAGGAGGAGCCCATCCTAGAGTGGGATTTACATGCAGTTGCCAACATCTGCAATGACAATGGGCAATTCAAAGCCCCGGCTGTTTTTCCTGACTCTTTCCCTATTATGACCAAGAAAGGGGGTGCTGGCTTTATCAAGGATGGCTTCCTTTTCACCTGCAATGACCAGGAAAAAATGGCACAATATCACTATCAGTGTGATAGTCTAGGCTGCCCCACACAATTAACTACAATTTGTTTTAACCAGGTCAAGGAGCTCACCATTGAGCATGACTGTCTGGGCTCTGATATGATACTATATTATCTCATGCGCTGGTACCTATGCCAAGCCATCCCATTCAACAAGGACATGACTTCATCTGAGCTGGTAACACATTCTCTCCTTTACCTGAATGAGGATCAGAGAGAGAAGGTTGAAGATAAGACCAGACTCTAACTGTATGTGACTGATCAACAGTCAATTGATGCCAATATTGGGGTCAGCGCTAGAAGCATTGATGAGCTTGTACTTTCAGAAGTCCAGAAGACTACCATGCTTGGAAAGCTCTTTCTGCTACATGACAATGGGCAAGGTTCACCAAACTGTGTTTTGTGCTTTTCAACACAAGAGGATCTTGTAAGCCTTCTAAAGTGTGATACCTGGTTTGCTGATGGGACTTTTTCTCCTTGTCCAAAGCTATTTTATCAGCTTTGGGGCATCCATGGTCAGGTCAATGAACACATCATCCCCTTTGTCTTCTTCTTTCTCTCTAATAAAATGGAAGAGACTTACATTCACGCCTTGAATATACTCAAGCAAAAACTGGATGACATCTTGCCCACACTTGAAGAAGAGCCAACTGAGAAAAAGGCAGCAAAAAGAAGAAGGTCAGCCCAGAGGCCACCCAGGAGCAACAAGCCACAACCAAAAAGGCGCCAGAGTCTCTTCCCTATCGTTCAACTCTGATGGTTGACTTTGAGGCTGCACAGGCCAACACCATTATCAAGGTATTTAGAAGCAGGCCCCAAGGCTGCTTCTTTCACTACCTCCAGTCTCTGCGCAAGAACCTGATGAAGACCCCAGCCCTTAATAAGCTGGTATTCAAGGATGTCACAAAAAAGGCCAGAAAGATCTTCAATTGCTATGCTGCTCTGGTCATGGTCAGAAAGGAAGAGGTTAACGTTTTTATGACAAGCTTCTCAATAAAATTACATTATTGAGCACCAAGAAGCATTTTCTTTGATCCAGTACTTTGAGCACCAGTGAATGGGTGTATTCTAGGGGCATTGCTGCATCTTCAAGGGTGGTGACTCTGTTAATTAGAACTGCTATAAGCAGGTTAAAGAAGGCGTCACCAAGACCACCTCATTACTTAAAGGTTGGCACAATCAATTTTCCCGTCTGGTTAAGGTAAAAAAGCCCATGTTTAATGTAATCATCAACAAGCTGAAGATTCAGCATGCTCACAGGGACCAGCTATACTCCCAGGCCATCAAAAGCAAAGCTGTTGTATTCAAGCATACTGGTCAGCAGGTCAAGTTTACAAGTGTTACTAAGGAGGCTTTGGCCTATTACACTAGAGAAGGCCACCTTACCCACCTCAAGGGCATTGCCACAGCCCTTGGATCTAATGTCTAATCCACTTTCTTTACCAATAAATTCTTCCCTTCTAAATATTTGATTTTTACTTTATTTTCAGTATTTAGATGTTAATATGGGGTCAAATTTTAATACAGACATAACCGTTTTGGGGTGTGTTGACTTTGGAGCTTTGCACAATATAGTTGATATTAGCTGACCCCACATTATTATTGCAGATTTGGAATTCTTGGATGATTTTCAATCCATTCATATATATTTTTATTGTTTTTAAAGTGTTTTTGGGCTTTAATTAATATTTCAAGTTATCCGGTGTGGTTTAGCCAGAAATTCGAGATAGGGTTTTGGGATGGTGTCTTTCTAGATGGTGTATCCCACCATTTTTGCTTGTCGCTATAGCTTTTAAAACTGCTGTATAAGAAATTACCTTATAAAGAAGAGTATCCATTAGCAGTAAATATCACCTTTTAGTGGTTTAAGTAAACTTTAAAAAAGTAAGCAATCTTAAAAATTAAACGTTGACTCCAAAATCTTATTCGGACAATCACAAAAATCCCACCTAAAAGGTATTTTAGTATAGTTTTAAGCAAAAGATCAATGGTTGGATGTAAAGTGATTTGAAAAGGAAACCGTTAAAGTTGGTTTTTTGTGAGGTTTCGGCTTGGTTATTTATTTGAATTCGAAAATAAACCAATTTCATCAGCAACTTGAAAGCTCAAATCCGTATCCATTTGATTGGCCTGGCATAAGCCAGGCTAAATGATGCTTTTGAACTTCTTCCTTACGTCATACTCCCATATTTTCCATTGTAGTAACATACTCGATAAATGTAGAGAATACACTATACTTCTCGAAGTTGGGAGGGACTTCTTATTTGCTGTAAACTAAGTAGAATTAGTATATGAAGTTAATTAGGCCTCGTAACATAAATTCCCAAAAACCAACAGTAAGATTAAAAAAGGTATTTAATGCGTATAACTTTAATCAAAGAGATTAAGAAATATCATTAGTTGATTTTGGTTTTGTCACTCGAGATGGTGACAAAAGTCTGATTCACTGCCAATTGTGATTAGAAAAGGGTTCTGTTAAGTCGGCATTAACAAAAACAGTTTAGAACTGTTTAATTATAAATCCGAACTTTCTGTCGCTGTTACTACACCATAAAAATAAAAACATTTTTAGCGGCCTGCTAGCCAATAAAATCAGTTTCATGCATCTAAGCAACTTTAAAGGGGCTAAAAGGAATTCAGATTATTTTGAAGCTATTAACTTCTATAAGTTTTAAAGCGCTTTCATCTATCTTCAACTATCAACATACAATCCAATGAGTTTTGTCCTCTCCAGTTTAGGGAAGGCTATAAATGCTTTCAGAACTTTATTTAGTTCCCCCTCGTCTTCGTTTCATGCAAACTGCTTTTATTGCAACAGCAACCTCTTTTTTTATGGATTCGATTATGGGACTGGAAAGCCTTTTGATCCTTACTCCTACACTTGTTTTAAATGCGATTCTTTGAATGTCCGTGACTCTAATGGCGATATCGTTGACCATGTGCCAGAAATGTTTGAGGAAAAGCCTGCTTCCTCTTTAGGTGAGTTTATATTTTTTCTAACCTGAATATAAGAAGCAAGTTTACTTTATCACAGGTAGTTTTGAATTCATATTAAATCATGTTTAGGTTTGAGGATTTCCCGCCCGCAATATTCATATTCCAAATCTGAAGTTCCCTACTGTGAGGCTTGCATTACCAATCGTGAATCAAATCTAAAAGTACTATCAGATTATTCCCCGTGGCGTTGTGTAAGACAAACACTATACTTAATCCTTTAATAGTCAGTTTCCTGTTAGTCAATTTATTCCATTTTGTTTTTAAATCAGCAATATGCATTAATTGTACTTTCAGTATCCTGAATTTGGGGTTGGAAGAGTATCTGCCACAGAGTTTAAAGCACTTGTGGATGCTAAATACCCTTTAAGCTGCAAGATATGCTCCATTCGAAACCAGAAGTTGCTGCGTAATATTCGAGAAAAAGCACTGGACTTCTATGAAAGAACTATACATCTCTTTAACGCTAAGAAAAAGGAACCTCGAACCAGATATTATTCCGAGTTAACCAAGACGCAGCTATTGGTCCGCAACTGCTTACATTTTGTTATTTCACTCAATTTTTGGATTTGGAACTTTTTCTTCCTTGGCCTTATCCTCTATGGTAATCTCAGTTTTATTATTAATTTAAATTTTAAGGTTATTTTATGTACAGGGATGTTGATCTGCTTTTGGCACAGTTTTCCAAGCTAACTTGGGAGAGGATCGATAACTATTTTGCCTACGATAAGGATTCTGACACACTGAACTCTTCCTATAAGGTTTAGGTTTTTTTAACTTTTCTAATTCTTCAGGTTCTGCTTGCGCTGTTTGCCTTAAATAATACTCTCCTCTATTGTCCGACTGCTCTAAATGCACTTCGTTTCTCTCCTGATATTTTAGGTGAGATCAGGGCCCTCCGAGATAAGTTTTATGTCAGCGTTCTTTTGAATATTGCTGACTTTTTGTAGTCTCGCTGGTTTAGTCTTTGGAGGCATCGATTTGCACACATCTTTTTTGTTGTACTCTTCTTGTATGCTGAGGAGTACTATGGTGTCTCGTTACTCTTAAAGGAGGCCACCCCCTTGAACTGGCCCTATTCAATTCCTTCTCTCATACTTATGCTTGACTTGACTTGGTTACTTGTGATCGAGCTTATGGTACAGCAGCAAGCTCTCCCTGACTAACAAAACCTTTAGTTTATCCGTGTGTATTTTACTCTTGTTGATGAGGCTAAAGAAATTGTTGATCTCAATTTACCGGATAAACTCATGACTCGAAAGGTTTGTTCTTTAATTACCAGCCTTGAAGAGCAAAGCAACGAATCTCAACCAATGGAAGTGCTAACAGCTCTCTTCAGTGGGTTCACGCTGAACGACCAATACACATAGACGACGCTGTATATTACGTAGAAAAATACCAAGCTAACATTTCCATGTTCCAATGCCTCCGCCAATAACATATTTACCGAGTGTGTTAAGTTCCATACTTTAAGTTTCCACACAGCTTATCCAGCTAATAAAGATTTATTTATTATACATTAAACTTTCTTGATTTAATAATATTACTTTAATCTTTGATAACCACTACATCCGAATGACTAGCTTAAGTGAGCAATTAGCACAGCTTTTCTAACTAAACTAATTATTTTATAAAATCCTAGTTTAAAACATTATCTGTCAAGGAAGCATTGGCTATAAATAATGTAATGTTAATCCAATCAACCACCATGGTTACTACAGAAACATTCTCTGAGAAACATGGACTTCTACCTTTGTTAAACTTCTGATGTTTTTCCAGGTCAAAGTATAACCATATTTAAGAAATTGCCAATTTGTACAATACAGTGATTTCAAACTGGTAGGGATGTACAAAATCAAGCGGGTCTAAGAAAATCTACATAGCTCAGAGTAAAATCAACGGAGCTCAAAACAAAATTGAAAATAGATGAATTTACATTAATTAGCAATAGATGTGGATCCACATTGTTTTGTATTAAGAGCTGTTGATTTGTTCCGAGCCAGGTAAATTTTATTTTAGGATGGCTTCATTTCAATCTTCCCCGCATGTTTGAAAACTACTGTGCTTAAAAGTATGTTTTAGAAGCAAACCTAAAAGATTAATAAGCCTTCTCAGCATATCATAGATGATACACTTGATAAATCAAATTTCCTTTAGGAATATACAGTAATTTCCAAACCTGGTGAGATAAACAAAAATTCTCAGTCTAAGAACGAAAACAACTCAGTTTAAAAGCAAAATCAAAGTGGATCCAAGTCTTTTGCAATTTAATATAAATTTCTTAATTTTTGATTTCATTTTTAGACTGAGTTGTTTTCGTTCTTAGACTGAGAATTTCTGTTTATCTCAACAGGTTTGGAAATTACTGTATTACCAGCTAAAATATTTAGGTGTTATCTATAATTGATAAGTATTTAAAGGTAAACATATGGCTTTCCTAACATTTATAAAATCTTAGAATTAATAAGTTTAGTAGTTTCAGGCTTGCAGAGAATTAGTATGGTCCTTTCAATACTGTGCTGATTGTCAAATAAGATACCACTTTGTTCTTTGCATATATGAAAACTTCAGTTGATACACTGCAAATAATTTTTATTTTAAATATTATGGCATTGTCAAGTCTACATCAAGTGGTCCTTGTCAGGATACCAAGAGTACCGTGGAGCTCCAGCAGGTGAGGGAGGAGTCAAAACAGGTACTGGTATGGTCCACCAGATGATGGGACCTAACTTTAACAAGTAGGAAAGGGCCTTCCCAGCCACAGCCCAAGGTCCAGCTGCTGGCAAGGCAGAGTCAATCAATCCTGTGAGCGCCAGGTAAAGCACTCCCAGGAATTGACTACTCTGGCCAGTGGCATCAGAAGTGGGGGGGTTGAGATGGTTGGTTTGGGTGTTGGGGGTGGTTTCATGGGGACCAAGTAGGCAGCAGGATTATTGTACTTCCCGTTGAAGATCAAAGAGTAGATGGTGATTGCTTTGCCGTCACAGACAATTTGGTAGGGTTCCTTGGGTGCGTTTGGGCAGGTGTATCACTGCAAGTCTTTCAATGTCCAGGGTTCGTGGTCAGGATTGGCGGGATACTCAGTGAAATGCACAGGGCCAAATGGAGCATTGGGTGGATGCTAGTATTCAAAGACTTTGGTTTTGTCAACTGGAGTCTGACTATCTATCCCAGTGGATGGGTACTGAAGCTTGGGTGTATGCAGATAAAAGAGTATCAAAAATAGGTATGGAAACAGATTGGTGAACCAAAGGTTCATAACAACTTTATTTGGTAAGGATGATAATACAGGACTTTTTCAAGTGCTTCTGATTTATATACTTACTCACATGCAGGTTTCTCTGGGCATTCTTCTGGTGCTATCTGTGTGGCAAGGCTTGGCATCTCAGGTTTTGCTGTTTGGTTGGCTGCTTCATGGTCATTTTTGGGGTTTTCAGGAACAGTTGTTTGGCTTTTTAGTGGTCCATCTTGGCTTGGCTGACCATTAATTCTGGCAGGTTTGGCTTCTGAGGTTATGGGGATTTTCCCAATTTGATCACCATTTTTTAAACTTGCTTGACAGGCTCTCCTGAGTCCAAAGAACTTGATTAAAAAAGGGGTCCCCAATTGGGGACCCCAAATTACTTAATGGAGTATGGGCTTGATTTGGGTTTACTGGGAAGCTAAAAATAGTCTGCCCAGGCCCAGACAAACCCACCAAGGCTTGGGCGTAGCTTTTGGGGCCCAAAATGGGCCCCTCAGCTGCCACCAGGGCAGGAATGATTCCCGCACCTGGATTCGCTTCAAAAAGCAAAAATCCAGGTGCAGGTGAATCTCCTCCGCCCGCTAGCCCCACCTGGTGGCTAGGAGCAGGTTTGATTCCCACCCGGGGCTTTGAAACTGTTACTTTTGTAACAGTCCTCACCATACTCCAGATTTAGCCTACATTTCTAAAGTCAACTTTTTGGCTACTGTAGTTTTCAAAGCTATGGCACTAGGCAAAATCAGCTCATCTGTAGGTGAAAGTAGCTCAGATTCAAGTGAAAATAACTCAGATTTAAACAAAATTAAAAGCTAATAAATTTATATTGACTAATAGTAGATTTGGCTTAACTTCTGTTTTGTTTTCATCTGAGTTTATTTCACTTTTAGATGTGTTGATTTTGTTTTCATCTGGTTTATTTTTGCTTACAGATGAATTTTTTCACTTACTGTAAATTCAGAACCTAATGGTAGAAATGTGGGATTGTCAAATCCCTAGTCCAAACTTCAAACCACATTTGCGGGCAACTCAGCTTAGTGAAAATTAAAATATTTAATAAAATCAACCATTTAATTTGACTTTTTGTGGTTGATTTAAATTGGCAAATTTTAAATCCCTTGAGCAGATAACTCAACTAACTCAAGACAAAACACAACAAGCAAATGTGGGATACATGAATCATAAATACAGGATTCTAATGTATAATTTAGTATTTTCTGTAAGTCTAAAAAATCATAGACAACATGAAAAAATTAACAAATCTGAAATTGGGGGATTGTCAAATCCAAGAACCAAATTTCAAATCATAATTGAGATGAATTTGAAATAAATATAATTTATGGACATCTCAAACAGGAAGCCAAAGAATCTAGAGTGGATTCACAACAACTCTTTTGAGAATCACAGGAATTCTCAAAAATCACCCAATTCTGCTTTAGGACGGCTAAAATTTAGATCTTACTATTCACCAACTTAACATACTTAACAATAAAAATGACTCAATATACACTTCTCTTTTTGAGTTTAGTTTTTAATAAAAAAATTCATTATGTCTTCTTCTTTCAATAGCCAAGTAAACAAGTTGTTCTCCAGCCTTGACAAAATCATGCAGGGTGTTGAAACAGCAGGGTTGACCCGCCAACAAGGCTCTGACTAAGCGGGTTTGTGACCTGCAATCTGACTTCCTGGTGACCCGTAGCCAAACAAGGAAGTCAACTCAAATTTCAAGAATTGGCAACATGAACTAATAATGATCCCATACAGTGGATGACTTGATTTAGCTCTTGACTCATTACTAGGATCAAGTGTCAGGAATATCCCTGACATAAACCAGATCTTTACTAGGGTGCAATGCTGGAAAAGAATAGAGGAATTTCTTGTCAAAAATGCCCAATTTAATGAGGATTTCCCCCCTTTAATTGGGGGAAATAAAAATAAAACAGAGGTACAAACAGGACTTAACCAATGCCAGATCAATTTATCATCCAGGCAGGCGCCCACTGCGGTCCCGCAGGTGCCTGCCACCTGCCAGCTGCCTGCTTGCTCCCCAGGTACCAACCGACTGCCAGCCACCCACCTGGGGCCCAGTCCCCACTTTTCAATCAATCAAAATGCCCCAACTACTACAGCCAATCAGAAAAGTACCTGGCTGCAAGGCCAAAATTCCAGAACACAACCACACCTTCAGAAGAAGGAGAAATTAAGGGTTTACATTTTAAAAATAAGTCTACCACCAACCAATTAGAATCTAGGGCCCAGGCCACATGAGCAGAGTCAAACTTCATCCAAAACAATGTTTGTGAAACCAAAATAGACCATGAGAGAAATTTGACTCCCATCTCTCATCTAGCACCAGGGCAACCTAAAATTATTAATCATCTCAAGAATTTCCAAACCAGCCACATATAGCAGAAGAACAGAAGTTTGGCCATATTCCCAAGTTCAAACTGCCATTCCTACCTTCCAAACTTCTGGGATCCCCTATCTTCTGCCTTTCACTCCCAATTGCAAATCTTTGCACAGGAAAAAGCACTATAAATAAAAGATCCCTCCTCAGCAATAGCTTGTGCTATTATTGAGTTTAATATCCTCAATAAAGCTAATCCTACTTAACACCCTTAAGTCAAAATTAATTGGGTTGCCCCAGCCAACCACCTCCAATCCAAGGAAGATAAATCACATCATCTTTACAGCTGTGCTCAGAGCTTGCCTTGGGATTGGAGGATATCAACAGGGACCAGAGTTCTTTGGCCCTTCACCAGAAGGGCTAGGTCATGACTACCACTATGATCCTGGACAGCTCAACTCTTCCAACACTGGTTCCTGGCCTCCCCTGGTATCTCCACACTCCACCCTGTCCATTGCGGTGTATGCCTCTATGTACTACTTTATGACCTACTTTGTGGGAAGCTTCAGGAGATACAACATCCACACCAAGGTCTTTCAGTGGTTGATGACCATCTATCCAATTTTCACTGCCTTAACTGGCTTCCATTTCTACAACCTTCTGCCATACCTTCTTCAAGTAGTGCTTACAATGTCTGAGTATTACATCAAGCCACCCCCTTTATCATCCAACCAAGTTATCTACACAATCATGTTTCTCTTATAATGATTCAGTGCAACTATATAATTCCCATCTCCAAATAAAGATAATTATCTAGTTTCCAAATATTTTTCTCCTTGTAACTCTGCTAAAACAGCACAGTTACAACATTGGTAGCAAAAATAGGTTCTCCATCCTACTTTCTCCCTCAAAATTCTTCCTGTTGCCTGTACTTGCCGCGGTCAACAAATATACAAAAGAATCATAGCTGACCTCCTCATAGACTGGACACCCTACACACCAGGTACCAAAATACCAGAGGGGTTTGTGCTATACCAGAACATGCTGGTCCTGCCTTCAACACCCTATCAGTGCAAGGGTTTTCCCAGCGCATACCACCATCCCTTGAGTGACAAACAAAAGTATCATGTCCGCCCATGTAGCCCAACAACTTCATAACACCAGCTTGGAATCATTTGCTGAAGCCAACAACAACAATGTTACAGCATGGATACAATCTGCGTAGAACCAATTGGCGCAAATGAAATGCCCACAATGTTTCTTGATTGCAGAGATATCCATTCCCCTTACACATGACGTCAGCACCTGGTGCAATAAGTGGCACAAGGACCACACCAAAAAAGACTGGGAAACTTTCAAACAGGACTTCTTAGCAAGGTTTGTGCTGAAGCACACCACTCTCATGATCATACACCAAGTAAAGAACTTAACCCAAACAGGCACTGTGAAGGAGCTCACCTGCGCCTACAAGAAACTACGTCTACGTGCACCTTCTGTTATGACATTTGACAATCCAGCCACACATCTCATGTACTACAACAAACTCAAGTTGCATGTAATAAGGCATGTCAACCTGAACCAAGTAATCAATCTGCAGAGCCTTTACTGTGAGGCAGAGAAAGCAGAGCAAACACCCAACACCCTCCATAAGGCCCAGACTGGAAAGAGAGAGCAACCCAAAGACTCTCACCCGCCAGGACGCTCCAATTGCCCTCCACCTGGTAATAATAACAACAGTGTTACAGGCCATAACCCCCCAGGTTTGAACGGCCACAGTAATGGAAACAATGAGCAATCAAACTGCACTTGCTTCAGAGTCACTACTATTCAGGACAACCAGGATGAGGGAAAAGCCTGGGGAGAAAAATAAGCAACCCAAACTCTCCCTGCCAAACTCCTTCCTTGCCTAACAACAAGTATTAATCTGAAAACGTGGACCAGTGCCCAATGATCCAGGTCCCCTGGGAAAGCCCAGTGCTCTACACCATTGCCAGACATCCCAATAAACTGATGTCCTACCCTTTCCGCTTTTGCAGTTACACCGGCTCAACACTCCTGGAATTGGGTGCAGATTGAACCCTTGTCAACAGCAGCTTTGAAGACAAGTCCAGGCTAACCACTAATCCTTTGCAGATTAAGAACATGGTTTTAGCTGATGAACATCACATTGCTGTGACATGTTAGACTGCCCCCTTCTTTATTGTGCTAGAGAATCTACACTCTACCATCCAAGGTCCTGTCATTGACTTTCCCAGATTTGACGCCATACTTGGCCTGGACTGGCTACAAAAAAACAATTCCCACATGGATTGGGTCACCTCTGTATTAACCATCAAGCAAGAAGGGGTTAACCACCAAATTTACACTGAATCTGTGGACCAACTTTTATGAGATCATCTCTTTATATGCATCACAGAGACTCTTGAAGAAAAAAAACAACCTCAAGGCAATTGACTGGGACTCCTGCCAGTACAAGATCATACACTTCAAAGACCACCAGGATACCTCCACACCTCAGGACCAGAAAATGTAGCCTGTCATCCTGAAATCTTCAAGGAAGCATTATCAGAGTTACCACCAGAAAAGCACATACAGCATGCAATCCAGCTCAAAGGAAAAGTACCTAAGGCTCAATCCATATATTGCCTCACCCCAAACAAAGACAATGCACTATGTGCATACCTCAAGGAAGCATTGGAAAAAGGACATATCTACCCCTCAAAATCTCCTTTTGGCGCTGCCATGTTTTTTATGAAAAAAGGACAGAACCCTTAGGCTTGTTACTGACTACCAAGCACTGAACAAAGTTACCATCAAGAATTGTTACCCACTCCCACTCATTGACAATCTCTTTGACGCCTTGGGCAGGGCAACCATCTTCTCCAAGATTGACCTGACAGCCAGCTACAACCAAATCCGCATCAAAGAGAAAGACATACTCAAAACAGCCTTCTGTACCAATTATGGTTCCTATGAGTATCTTGTGCTCAACTTTGGGATGTCAAATGCACCATCAATCTTTGTTACATTAATGAACAAAATCTTTGTTCCCCACATTGACAAGCACACATTGGTATACCTAGACAACATAATTGTGTACAGTCTCTTGGTGGAACAACACCACAAGGACTTAGAGGGAGTCTTTAATATCTTGGCATAACATAAACTTCTGGCCAAGCCATCTAAGTACCAGTTCTTCTGCAAACAGCTACCATTTCTTGGGCACATGGTGTCAAAAGACAGCATCAACAAAGACAACCAGAAGATTCAAACCATCTGCAAGATACCACCACCCAAGGACAAGGCCAATCTCCACATCTCCCTGGGGATGATTGCTTATGTTTGAAGGTTTGTACCCAACTGTGGCGTTCTGATGGCCCCCTTGTCATCAATAGCAGGCATCAAATCCAAATTTGTGTGGACCCTGCAGTGTGACCTTTGTTTTTGTTGCTTGAAGGAAAAGCTGATGTCTGCTCCCATCCTTCAATACCCCAAGCAAGACGTAAATTACCAAATGTAAACCAATGCCTCAGATACCTCAATTGGGAGTATTACAAATAAAAAAGATCATGGCAATTTCCTACCAGTGGCCTACAAATTGCGCAAGCTGACAGATGATGAGTGCAGCTACCCAATTCACAATAAGATGTTTCTGACCATTGTCCATTGCCTCGTAAATTGGCGCTGCTACCTGAAGCATCAGGAAGAATTCACTGCTCTAACTGATCATAAGTCCCTCATTTAATTCAAAGCCCAGGCCAAGTTATTCAGGCGTCAAGCACACTGGATGGAGTTCCTAGAAAGGTTCAATATGGTCATACAGTAAAAACCTGGTCCTGAACTTGCCATGGCTGATTCACTCTTGCACCTATATGTTAGAGCTACAAGGGGCAAGAATGGACTTGACACAGACTGGCCCTCCTAGTACTCTGAACAAAAGACAAAGGCTTCCCCCTGACATCACAAACATCACCAAGAAACCTTCATCAAGAACAAACATCTCTTTATCAACATGTACGGAACACTACACCAAAAATGATCAACATAAGCATCATCCTGTACATTCCCACACATCAAAGAGTTGATATCATCTTGCTTTACCACCATGATCTAGGTCACAAAAAAAGCCACAATCTCTAAAAATCCCTAAAACACAAAGCATGATGGCTGACCCTGTACTGGGATGTCTAGGATGTTTTAGAGCAATGTGAAGTATGTGAAAAGTTTGCAAATAGTGATACCCCACCAAAATCTGTATTACCAATTTGCTCCCAACTACCCTTCAAGGTGTGGGCCCTCAACATTGTCAGGCTAATACCTGGAAAGCACAATGGAAAAAAATACATCATCATCACCACCATCAACTTTGCCACTTGCTGGCCGTTAACGCAAGCAGTGAAAGCACATACTGGCAACAATGTTTGACAATTCATTAAAAAGGAAATAATTAGCAAGTTTGGCAAACCCAAACTATTGATCACAGACGGAAGCAAAGAATTGACCTCAGAAAGCACCAACATTTACCCCACAAAGAATGGAGTTAAACACACTGTAATCACACCCTACCACTCTCAGGCCAATGACCAAGTTGAGCAATTGAATGATAGCCTATTACAAGCTATTGCCAAGCTCACAGCTGGGAGACCTGAGGACTGGGACAAACAATTACCAACTGCTTCTTTGTATGCCATACCCAAGTGAAAAGATCCACTGATAAGAGCCTTTTCAAGCTAGTTTATGGAACACAACCCAATATCATCCAGGCGCTATCAGGACCTAAGCTGGAGATGCCAGACAAGTTTCCACCACACTCAGATTCCCAGGTTATACAGGCCAATAGTGATCAACTAGAGAAGGAAGAAAGAAGTCTCTAAGACACATTTTTTCTATATAATCTAGACACAAAGTCAGGGACAAGGTCTGGTAATGAACACAGATAAAGCAAGCAACAGCCCAAAAAAGCAGGTCCCACCATCATATTAAAGATAAACAAAAACAACACTTACCTGGTACAAGGACTTGGCAAGCGCAAACAAGACAAGGTCCTACACCACAATTGTCCACGGCCCTGTAAGGCCCAAAAGAAGTAATGTGAAGCCGCCCTACCTGCAACTGAACAGCAACTAGTCTAGTATGCACTGTCTCCTTGAGGAGATCTTCTATATGAGGATGGTTTTCATACCTGACAGCCCCTTGGTCACTGGTCTGAACCCTTCAGCCATCATACACTGTATTGGGTGTATGTTTCCAAGTGGGCGGGTTCCTGACAAATATGACAGTTCTTATGGATCAGGAGGTTTGGCCATCTGATGCAACCTTTGCCAGCTTCTTTAAGATCTTTGACCAGCTCTAAGTCATACATGTGGAAGTAAAGGAAAGAGAGGTACCTCTTATTTACTCTCTCATGATTGAAACCAAGCAGGAGAACTATGTGCAAACCTGAGGATCATCAAGACAGAGATACAGACAATTTTCCTGGAGGAGCAAGAAACAAGGCCCACATCAGCAGGAAGGCCACCCAAGGATCCTGCTGCCTCAATAAGTCTCAAGAACCTAAAGATAGTCCTGCTTGACTTTGAGGCTGCCCAATTTATAGCATTTAAGGAAGCCTTTAGATGTGCAACCCAAGGATGCTACTTTCATTTTTGCTGAGCCTACCTTATGAAGATGAAGACCTTTAAGGATCTTTACAAGAAGTACACCTCAGAGAACACCAAGAAGAAGATTGAAAGGTACCCTGCTTTGTACTTTCTGAAGAAGGATGACATTGAATGTAGTGAAGCTACTGGATGCAGATGAATGAAACAAGGCTAACAAGGATCTGATGGCTGAGTTTATTAACTACTTCAAAGACTAGTGGACTGGGAAACTTATTGAGAAAAGATGTGGGCCAGGGAAGAACAAGATCAGCTGTAACTATGTGGAGTCTGTTTTGACTGAGGTCACTAAGACTATATCTGCCCTGAACAGATACCATAACCACTTTTTCAAGTCAGTGGGGGTTAGCAAGCTATCCTTTAGCAAGCTGTTTGTGGGACTGAAGAAGTCAAAAGACAGGTCTGATAAGATCCTTAGGAGTATTGAAAATGGAGTCCCTCCCCATCCAAGAAAAGCCAGCACAAACTCAAGAAGGACACAATATACAATCTGGTACATAGGGGCTACAAAAGGGATGAGATGTTGGAATACCTGAAGAGAGTCTCAAATTTCATGAACTCTGGGTTTGAATAATTGCTAATATTTAATCTAATAACTATTTGCTTGTCTTCTTATATCTATTTCTAAAAAATAAATGACTATTTTTATTGATTTAGTAATAAATTTTACATTTTAGGATTTTAAATTTATTTTTATTCAAATTCAACAGTTTTAATTGTTTTTTATTTGCAGTCAAAATTTGAGCTTATTTCAATACTATAGATTCAGAACCTAAAGGTAAAAATGTGGGATTGTCAAATTGTTTTTGCGTGAACTCACCAACTTACTGCAATATTTTTCATCCTTTTATATAAAAAATTAAGTTTTTCTGGGATGAAAATTACTCCATTAAGTTGGTGAGTTCAGGCAAAAACAATTTGACAATCCCACATTTTTACCTTTAGGTTCTGTGTAAAGTTCCACGGTCCACATTTGGCCCTAGATTGGGATGTATTTCCCAGACCATCAAAAAAGATGGCCTGCGTGCAGGCAAAACCCCTCCAAAACCTGGAGGACTTGGCTCACATAGTAGATGAACACTTTGTGTTGGCCTTCCCAGCCGAAGTTCTCATTTCCCCTTTGGAGTCCTCTCCAACTGCGTAAGAGACATTAATTTGGTTGGATTGCTTGTTGTCCTGGTGTCGCCCGGTCCTGAAACAATTAGCAAACCAACAAAAAAATGCGGGCCACATGAAGTTGGAAAGGTCAAATCTGCGGCCCGGGAAAATTGGGTACCAAAACCCGCAACCAGAGGTGTCCCAGGTAACTAATTCCTCCGGCCTGGGAGTCCCCTGGCCCGAAACAATTGGGTTCCGGAGCTCTCCAGTGGAGACGTCAGAGGAAGGCATTAGGGGAAATGCGCACCCTGAGTCCTCGGAAGTTTCCTAGCCAATAAAGGGGTTGAGCCTTACATCCGGCCCCACTACCCCTATTTTCTGGGTCTCAAACCAAGATAAGATTGGCTAGTACTCTTTAATAGGCTCCCCTTTAGATTGCACTCCGATAGCCCCTTTCATAAACCCTCCTGTCCTATCACCCCCCTTTGCATAAAATGGAAGCATGAGCCGTCAGGTCCCTTGCTTACCAATTACAATTGTTGAATAAACTCCCTAATTTGCAAATCTTTTGTATTTTAAAGTTTGTTTAACAATAAAGGTATTTATCCCAACTCCCGCTGTTGTTCCCGCCTCCCGCTTTCTCTGGCCCATCTGCCCGTCCGCCCGTCGTTTTTTGTTGGGAATTGTTCCAAGAACAATAACTTGGACCATTCCCTGTTATTTACCCGAGCACTTAATTGTCCCCGCCAACCGCCTTCTCTGGCCCGCCTGCCCGCCCTCCCGTCGTTTTTTTGTTAGGATTTGTTCCACATACTGGTCTGTCCGCCCAGTAGTCTTAGCAAAAGAAGGGTACCCGCTGGAATCATGTTGTCACCTTGGTACAAGATGGCTATGTGAATACTGGTGCCCATTTCCCTCTTGTTCTGGTCCTCAAACCCAGTCTTTTGGAGCAAACTTTCCTTGATTTCTTGATTTTCTGAGTTTATTCCTAGTCATTTTACAAATTTAATTGAGCATATCACCCAGATTCCCTTCAAACCGGGATCCTATGGGTTGTTTTCTTGGTCGTCTTCTCATCTTGAAGAGTTGTTGCCACCTATGGAATCTGTGACTACTGAAACTCTTTCTTCTGACTTGGTCAATACTTCCCCCTTGCACCAAATCCCTGAGTCAAATACAGAGGCCCCTTTCACTTGGGATCACTCTCTATGGTTACTTACTGGAGCCATGGTCATGGCTTTGGATGCATACTTCCCTCCCCTTTCACATCCGGTCTCCTTTGGGAGGCCTCTTCGAGCGGCTATCCCAGTCATGCACTGGATGGCATCCCTGTGGTTGGTCCCACCAGGATGGGAGCCAGACTTTGTTAGTCTAGCCCCCCTCTCTTACATTTAGGTTCTGAATTTACAGTATGAAGTTTATGCTTTTATTAACTGTCAAAGTTAGCAATTGATTGGATTTAAATTTTTGATGGAAAATTGGTTTGTTTTATTTGTATTTAATTAGAGTGATGGAAAACTAGTGTTTTTTGTTGGCTGACAGAAAATTGGTTAACAGAACAAAAATTGATGGAATATCTGCCTGCCCTGTATATTGTTCAAAGGCAATTCACTGGAAAGAGTTTTGTTGAAATGGATTTAGATGAATTGTGATATACAGACTCTTGTTTATGCAGGTATACTCATGAATTTTTGAAACAATAGGCCAACTAATTCCAATACTATTGTTTTTGATCAAATCCAGATGAATAGACTTCAATGTATGCTGTGTAGGGCTGCGGTGGCCCAAAAAAGGGACAATTATGGCATTTGCTGTAATCGTCCCGACCTCCCTTCCCCGACCTCTTCTTTCAGATTCCCTCAGCTTAGAGGAATCCAAAATCACCAAAAAAAGAAGGTGATGGAAGGCTTTTTGCTTTCCAGATTTTTCAATAAATATTTATAATAAAATTTTATTTTCAAGAAATAATTTTAATTCAAATTGGACTATTTTAATTTTTAAAATAATGAAAGTAAAAAAATATAAATTTTTATTTTTTAAAAAAAATCTGAACTTCCTCATCCTTCTGTAGATGAGGAAGGAAACAATTCCAAGAGAATCTTCTCAAAGAAGATTCTCTTGAAAACGTTTCCGGAAATCAGATGGGTGCTCCTTTTAAGAAAAGGAGCCACCCGTCTGAAATCCGACACAGCCCTAATGCTGTGTTTAGATTTTTATGAAGATTAGAAAATAGTTATTGGCCTATAGGTTATTTTCAATCGTGTTTCGGGGTCAATGTTATCAGGATATTAACTGAAAATATATAAGTGAATTGTATATATTTACTTTCTATAAAGTAAAAAATACATTCTAGAATTCACGTGATATACAAAAGTTTAAGCCTGGTGTATGCGCTAAGCTTACAGTACAGCATATTTACGCTGAAGCACAATAGAACGCCCACATTTTGTGAATGTAAGAGACAATAGTTATACAAAATCTAATGATAACAGTATTCTACTTTGAAGCTAGGAATGATTCTTAAAGCTTTAAATATTTTTTGAAAACTGATGAGTCAGAGTGAAAAATTCTAAAGTACTTTTTGTTGTGCTTTTTTTCTAATAGATTTAGAAAATCGCGCTAAAAATCCGGACAATTATGAATTCTTCTATTAATCCTCTATACAGAAAGACTAGCATCAAAATGCTTGCCTGTGAGATGGGGGAAAGCAGCAAGAGCAGGAATGACTTCGTTTTGAATGAAAGCGTCTACCTGCTGAGGAGCGCGACCGACGAAAGTAGATGGATCTAAAAGCTGTTCAAGCTACAAAAACGTTAATCGATTACATAATTGTATATTACCTGGGCCCAAATAGGCTGGAAATATTCATCAGCTTGAATACGCTGGATGAGATCATTGGGTAGACCCTGTTCTTTGACAACGCGAGCGGCCTGGTGGGACAAGACGCGAATTTTCTCATGACAGACTTGACGATCACCGCCAGCCTTGACAATGGCCATAATGATGTTTTCGGTGGCCATGAAAGGCAACTCCTGGCTAATACGGGCCTGAATCACTTGAGGATAAATAACCAGACCGCTAATGACGTTCTGCATAATGGTTAGAACGATGTCAGCTGTCAAGAAAGACTCGGCAAGTGTTATGCGACGATTGGCTGAGTCATCTAAAGTGCGTTCTAACCACTGGACACTGGCGGTGGCAAGTGCATTGCTTGGGAGAGCCATCAAGTGACGACCCAAAGCACAGATACGTTCACAACGCATAGGGTTGCGCTTATATGCCATAGCAGAGCTACCAATCTGATCTTTCTCAAAGGGTTCTTCGATTTCCTTCAGATTGGCCAAGAGTCTAATATCAGTTGCGATTTTGTGAGCTGTGGCGCCAAAGGAAGCGAGGACATTTACAATATCAATATCCACCTTACGGGAGTAAGTTTGGCCTGTGACTGCATAGGGTTTAGAAAACCCACTCAATTCAGTTACTCTGCGGTCTAATGCTTCAACCTTGCCATGATCGCCGTTGAATAAGGATAAGAAAGATCCTTGTGTACCCGTGGTTCCCTTGACTCCACGGAAGCAAAGGTCAGAACAGGCTCTGTCAAAATTACGAAGATCCCAGACTAGTTCCTTATAACGAATAATATTAGTTTTGATTAATCTTTAGAGAGAAAAGCGCTTTACTTGAAGCCAAAGTGTGGCACGCTTTCCGACTGTGGTCAATTGTGCAGGCTGAAAGTGAGTAAATCCAAGTGTAGGAAGAGCTTTGTTGGTGTTGGAAAAGGTAGCCAAAGATTCAATAACTGTCACAAGTTTAGCAATCAGTAATTTCAGACCATCACGCAAGACAATTAAATCAACATTATCAGTAACAAAGCAAGAAGTGGCCCCAAGATGAATTATTGGGGCAGCGGTTGGACAGGCAACACCAAAAGTATGCACATGAGCCATAACATCATGACGCCGACGCTTTTCTTCTCGAGCTGCCATATCATAATCAATATTGGTCTAATATAGTATGATGAGAAAAAACGTAGATAAAGAGGAGTTTTAAAGAAAGAGTATTTATATAAATAGACACAATGTGCGGATTACATATAGATATAAGAAAACCTACCAGATTGGCCTTCATTTCATCAAGCATAGTTTCTGTTATGTCATTAAGACCAAGTTCTTTTTCGGCAGTAGCAAGATTAAGCCAGAGCTGACGCCAGGTTGAAAACTTTTTATCGTCCGAGAAGTTGTAAGCCATCTCCTTAGAGGCATAGCGGGAAGTTAAAGGTGACTGATAGGTGGAATGACTCATGTTATAACGCGTGGAAGTTGAACCTTCTCAAGAAAAAGAAAACAGGATTGTAATGCTTAAACCAACACCAGCACCAAAAAATTAAATTTTTGTGAAACTTAACCCCTTAAGACAGAGAACACAACCCATTGCTGGGGTGAACGAAACGAATTTCGATTATTCGAAATTCGCAAATCCCCAGATTTGCCTTTAAATACCCAATCATCTCAAATAAAGCTTTGTCTCTTGGTTAATTATTACCTTTATTTCATATTTGTTGTTCACAACAACACCGTAGAAGTTGATTTAAAAAATTTTAATACAAAAAACAATAATAATATTTTCGGGTTAAAATTTAAAAAAAGACAATCAAAATTTAAATATCACACAATATATTTGTAATTTAGCAAAGCCCAAATATAAAAAATACTATCAGAAACAAAACTCTATTAGAATTTGGGTATAAATAAGCATTAATTTTGACATGAAAAATATTTATATCAGTATGGCCCAGGACCCTGGGTGCCTGAGTTGATTGGGTGACTACACTCACTTGTATCCCAATGGTGACCACTGACACTCAGGCTCTAACCTGGCAACTGTTTAATGAAGCATTCTGGATAGAAGCAACATTCCCAACAGACCATCTCATTTGGCAATGTGGCATCTGTGCATACCAGAATGCAGACCTAGAACACAAATTCTTTGGATGTGTGGTAGTCACCTGCTTCTGGACAGAAGCTGTGGCAAAGCTGGACTTAGCTGTTAGATTTAGCCCAAAATTTGACATCTTCTTCATACAAGGCCTGAAAAGAGAACTAATGGTGCTAAGAGCATTAGCGTACCACCTGGCTTTGTGGATCATCCACCCTACCCAAATTAGTGTTATATTTGACAATGGGCCTAATCAAGTGACCATTATGAAAGAGAAGGATCAAACCCTTATGGATAATACAATATTGAGGACAGATAAGTTTGGACACACAGTCCAAGGTAATAGGAAACATATGGAAACCATTGCTGAGTCTTCCTGACTGATAATAGACAGAGAGATTCAATGGAAGGACAGGAACACAGAGGGTCTCTGATATGCAACCCCACTCTGGCAACAATCCACCCCCCACTTCCCTCCTCCTCAAGACTGTGTCTCTTTTAGATGCCACCTCTGAACAGGGATTTCTTCTCTGACTACATCAATATTGTCTCAACTGATAGTAATTTTAATGAATTATCAGAAACAGCAATTGGCACCAATAATGGATCCAATATCAAATACACAAAAGAAGTTAAGAGCCAGAACAGAAATTGAACTCAGGGACTTACAGACAACATTAGCGTCAATGTTAGTAATGAATTCAAAGTTGAATTACCTATTTATGTTGGCTCAAGCCAATCACTTTGCGCTTTTGAATCTAAAATTGCTAAAATGATCAGATGTTACAATTACCGCTGGCCTTTTGATTGGCTGCTTTCTCAGCGGTTTTTGCTTTCAGACAAAGCTATCATAGCAAAGGCTCCAAAACTTGGTACCACATTTAATGGCTTACCACTCTGCTTACTCTTAGCCTGACAAATCAGGAAATGTTCTTGTTTCCTCTGATGCCTCTGTTTCTTCTGGTTTTTGGCTCACCTCACCAATCAAGTTAAGAGAACTATGTTACTTACCCTCTTAAATGGGTTTCATCTTAAGAAACCCTGTTTATCACCCTCTTCTTGTCAATGATCCCCACTTTTTATTTCACCCTTCAGAACAGTATTTAAGTAACAATCTTGGATATTTCACTATTGTTCTAGCAATAAACACTTATTTCTCTTGACACCTTACTCTGTTCACAAGCACCAGTTTTTCTGACTTCACTTAGCACTATGAATAGGAATGTTTCCTATTCTGAGTTCTAATCATTCTTCCCTGGTTAGCTCTAGACTTGGAAAGCACTACCAGAACCACTGACTGGTACAACTTTTTTTCTGACAACGCTCATAAGGAAGAGTCCTTGAAATGGTGGGTTCAAATACCCCTCAGTTCACTGGGGACGTAAATTCAACTATGGTTTCTCTTTATATATCCCTCCTAAGGTTGATGTCTCTCTAGTTTGACCCAATAAATCCTTTTACCTCCTAGTTTACTTGATGGGGTATTATCTCCTAGGAAGATTCAGCTCCCTTATGGGGAGATTTGCATTGCTTAGACAGTTTAGACATCTTGCAATGGTGATGGTACTGTCAAGGGTCTGGATGTACAAGCATTCTGGCTACCGCCAACCTACTTAACATCCAGCCATTGCCCAATTTGGTCCCCTTCCAATATACTGTTTGACATACCGAGAATGGTAACCAAGCAATATCACCTGACTGTCCAAGTATCCAGTGGCTCAAACCCATCTCACACATGACCAACCCCTAGATTTGATCCAACTAAATTCCTGCCACAGTCAAGTCTATATAAGTCTAAAGTATTATCCAATAAAATATACTTCTCTTCTTTCTTAATTTCATATTTGAAGCTTCCCCAAAAGGCGCTCCTTATCACTGGTAGCAGCTACAGGTTTTTAACCACGCTCATGAGAGAGAAAATGACTGACCAAAACCCGCCCACCTTCACTCATGTACTCAACCAGGCCATATCCCAGGAGACCTGGAAAACGTACTTCTGCCCCCATGACATTAACAAAGATATACCTAGTGGATTCACAGTATTAAAAGGTCTGGTCATGCCCAAAGCATGCACCAAGATAATTCAATACAGTTTCTCTCTTCAACCACAAAAAACACACAACCACCTATCACAGGTGAAGTAACCAACACCAAATACATTGATATCAACAAGTTCTTTGGTAAAAACAAAGAAAACGTCATCAACTGGCTAGACCACACAGCCGCCAAACTCTGCGCCAGCCGCATCCCCCACAAAAATGGGTCCAGGAAGCCAGCAAGCGCCTGTACAAGGCCGCAGCTAACTGGTTTGCCACCTGGGTCAGCTCACAAACTGACAACCAGCTTGACAACTGGGAAGAGTTCAAAACGGACATTACACACAATTTTTGTGTCACCAAATCTCTCCAAGACATTGCAATACAGCTCAGTGATCTTCCTCAGAAGACCACTATCACAGCTTACGCCAATGAATTTGAGGAAATACACACAAAATCCAAAACCCAGCACAAGCTGACAACGTACACACCAGAGCATCATTCATCAACAGAATGAAACCCTCTGTCATGTCCCTCATCTGCCCAGAGGCTAACACCTCCATGTCTGCGCTCATTGCAGAAGCCAAGCGCGCAGAAAAACGCGCAAACATGGAATATGCTGCACACAACAGCAATTGCCCCTCAAATAGCAATGGCAGAGAAAACTCCAATGGCAATAAACGCCTAAACATCAATAATAGCAACAGAAACTCCAATTTTAACAATGGCAATCACATCTAAAGCGCAAACCGCTCCTGTCCCAAGAAAGAGGACACCGTCAAAGTTAACAATGCTGAAGTAGCAACCTGCTATGAATCTGACCCCACATTCTCTGAACTCAAAGGTCTTGAAACAGAGGAACAGGGAAAAGAGGAGGGGGAACAGGCTTAAGTGCCCCTGTCTCCCCCCAACTTGACAAGAAACTGTACCAAGGCACAAACCTTGCTGCTTGCATCCCACGTGTCCCGCAATCCTCCATTTTTATGAACATAACAATTAAAGATCACTCACAAATTTTTGTCTAATCATGCACTTACAAAACACATACAAATAAAATCTTATTTGACTCTAGTGCACAACATACTATGGTTAGCAAACCATTTGTAACCAAATACAAAATACTAGTTGTCAAATCCAATTTCAAATATGCCAGGATGGCAGACAAATCAAAGGTTCTACTCAAAAGTGAGACAACTCCCTTCAGAATTGATCTCCAAGGCATACAAACGTCCATCAAAGGACTTATCATGAACAACATAAACTACAGCATTGTAGCAGGCATGGACTGGCTCACCCAAGTGAACCCCAGTGTATGTTGGAAAACAAAAACCATGACCATCAAACACAACAGAGTCAACTTCAACATCCTCAAGGAGCCCAATGACCTCATTCTAAGAGACACAGTATTTTCCCAGGTCATAAACCAAGATGACTCAGAGCCTCTGACTAAAGATAGTACCCTCCATATAATGAGGTACACTGAATTCAATAACATGCAAACAACCAAAATCCAATGCCCAGAACTTGCGGCACTCCTAAATGAATACACCCATGTATTAAAGGAAGAGCTTACAGAGTTACCACCCAAACAGGAGGTCAAACATGGCATCAACTTATGTAAAGCCATGCCCAAACCTGCACCTCTCTACAAACTCTCTCCCATGGAGACCCAAACCCTCAAAACCCATATTGAGGACAATCTAGCCAAAGGATTCATTTGCCCGTCTGAATCACCATGGGGGGCAGCAGTGTTCTTTGTAAAGAAAAAGGAAGGTACTCTGCGCCTAGTAACTGACTACAGAGCAGTAAATTCAAGTACAGTAAAGAATAAATACCCTCTCTCACTTATAGAGGATCTGTTTGCAAGACTCTCAGGAGCCAAATTTTTCTCCAAAATTGACCTCACCTAAGGTTACAACCAGGTTGAAGTAAAAGAAAAGGACATACCAAAGACTGTGTTCTGTACACAATTTGGATCCTTTGAATGTAGAATAATGAACTTTGGGATGACCAACACTCCCGCAACATTTGTCACCATTGTAAGGATTGTTGACCAGGGATTGTGGAAAGCTTAATTCATTAGGCGGCTAAGGGAAATTAACCAGGGCCAATCAATTACCCTTCCGGAAATTAGTGTCAAATTATCATGTAATTAAATATATGATTAGTGGACCATGACATTGTTGTCAAGAAATATTGCACCATGCCGCCACTACCTTAAATAACAAGCGCCACAGCACCAGGATTAATTATTCTTGGCGCCAGAGCACTGCCTTAGTTTACATCAAGTGCCAGGACGCCAGTACAATTATTTGCAAGCGCCAGAGCACCACAATAATTAATATTGAGCGCCAAAGCACCAGCTTGGAGAGAAAATAACGCCAAGACACCAGGGTCAATTTGAATGGCCTATTTGACTCCTTGTTAAGAACTAGATATAGAAGAGATTGTATATCTTAAAAAGGATCACTGATTAATGTGCTAGCAGAGGGTGTCCTTGTGCTAGGCATTGCGGGATTGTGCCCTAAAATAGAAGATTGTCCCTTTTTCTGCCAACCCAACTCAGACTCTACAGTGCGCTGAAATGTCCTAGAAGACATTGCCAGTGACTGGTGATTAGTAATATGAGAATACCCCTATATAAGGTGTTGGAAGTAAATGCCAAGGGGCAGAATTTTTACCTACTTGTATGGGACCCAATAAAATTAATTAATACAATCCAAATTGGTCAATATCTTCTAAATCTTTGCATTCAAAGGCACATAGTGAGTGTGTGCCCCTGCCTCCTAATTCTTCTGTTGAATCTGCTGGCGTACACCAATTTTCAACAACCATGATGAACCAAGCGCTAAACAGCCTCTCAAATACATTATGCTACCTTGACAATATCATCATATTCTCAAAAACAAAAGAGGAACACCTCACACATGTCCGCAAGACACTCAATTGACTTGCAAAGCACAAACTTTATGCAAAACCAAGTAAGTGCCAAGTTATGGAAAAGGAACTCCTGTTCTTGGGCCACATTGTCTCTGACAGTGGCATTGAAGCAGACCCAGACAAAATAAAAGCCATAAATAACATGCAACACCCCACCTCTATTAAACAAGTTAGATGTTTTTTTGGTATGGTATCTTACATAAGGAAATACATAAAAGTCTGCAGAAAACTAACCACACCAATCAATGACTTAACCAAGGGTAATGCCAAAAAGAAATTCATCTGGACACCAGAATGTGACAAGAATTTCCAATTATTAAAACAAGCTTTGATCAAAGCACCAATCTTGCAATACCCTAATAATAACAGCAACAGCGCCCATGTTGACACTTTGTTGACATGGCCACTGTTGACTTGAAACTCTAAATCTCCTATGTTTTTTGCTAGTTGCGCTAGCTTAATTCTTTTTTTTAAAGCGTTCAGGGGTGCAAACCCAGAAAACACGACAAAATTGTGGCCATCTCACCACAATTTAATATTAAGCTTAATAAAAAAACTCAATTTAACCTGATTTTTCCTTTACGTTTACTAATAAAAATTAGTTTATTTTTTTATTTGATTTCACGACGTAAAAGTGTCAATGTCAACACTTTTTAAGCCAAACTTATTTTTAATAACAAAACTGAAGCATCTACAGTAAAAAAATAAGTGCGCATTTAAAATTTTTTTATTGAATTATTATATTGAAAAACACAGTGCACATATATTTGATTGTTGGAATGTTCATGTTATATATATTTATGCGGCACTTATTACGGCTTTAATATATGAAGTGGATTGGATGCTAACGGTGATCCAATAATTTAAGTGTGACTTACTATGTAAGTTACTATAGAATTTATTATTAAAAATAATGTTGACACTTGTAAATGTTGTTTATTTGCTTGTGATCACCCCCGGGGTGGAGTTAAGCAAATTAGAGTGGCGCAATTAAGCCTAGATTAATATGCCACCTCATATAAAGAATGTCGTAAGTGACATTGTCGACACTTTACCCTTTTCAATATCTACCAACAACTTATTAACAACTTCATATAAGCACAATGGTAAAATATCATATTCTCACTACCCAAATAGAATTTTTAATAAAGAAATAAAGAACCTTGATACTTTTTTAACTTATTTTTATATGTTTTTTTTAAATTTTTTATATGTGAACAAAAATACACAGGAAACAGTTAATTTTTTGCTAGCCCGCGTAAATTTAATTAAGCGTACTATGTTTTTTCATAGTAAATTTTCAAAATAATGTCAACAGTGAGAATGTTGTCAAAAATAATTTCTACAATTTTTGTAATTGACAGTGATAATTCAGCTTTTTTTACTAATTGTCAATCATAATGTCAACACTTTTCACTTCTCACATATAAAACTTTATGTTTTATATAATAAAAACTTCTCATTTTTTGATATGTTGTATTTTTGACTTTGCTCTTTTGTATTTTTTAATTTTTAAAATAAAATCTATATCTAAATATAATACTTTCACATATTTCTATCAACTTTTATCTTGTTATTTATAACTTTAATAAAATAAAAACTATACAAATAATTTTTAACATTTAAATTCCAAGAAAAACCATCTAAGATTTACTTTTATATATTATGCTTTTTAAGTTGTTTTGTTTGTTTTTTACATACTTTGCTTTATTTTAAACCATTTTACTTATTATTTTAGGACAAGAACACCTCTAAGCAGCCAAAGGGTACCAAGCGTCCCTCCAAGCCCACCAAAGCCACCAAGAAGAAGCCTGTCTTGTCAAAGAAGGCCACCCCCAAACCATCCCCCAAGCCCTCCCCTGAGCCCTCTCCTGGGAAGAGCCCTGCTCATTCCACTGGGGGAGAGGAAACTGATGGCTCTCTTACAGAGCACAGTTTTTACAACTTGGCTTCTGACAAGGAGCCAACCAAGAAAAAGCGTTCAGCCCAAAAGTTCCCACCCAAGTATAAGTCTCCTGCACATGAGGAGCACCACAACAAGCCCCCTTCTGTTTCCCCACCCCCGCCAAACTGTCCCCTTCAATCTCATCTGGGGATGATTTGAAGCCCTGCCCCAATTACTTCCCTGGCTTCCGCCATGCTCCTGCTGGCCCTTGGGACCCTCTTGTGGCCCACAACATCTGCAACGTTGATGGCAAGTTCAAGGTTCCTTCCACCCTACCCAATTTTTTCCCATTCATGAGTGTTAAAGGTGGGCCAGCCATGGTGGCCAATGGATACATCTTCAGCTGCAACAATGCCAACTGGGGCTTCAAGAGCCGCCATTACACCTGTGAGGACTGCTCCTGCCCAGTGCAACTCAACACTGAGTGCTGGGAACTGGTCCAAATCATCAAGGGCAAGCATACCTGCATCATGCCCAACACCACCATAGCCTGCCTTCTCAAGTGGTATCTGGTGCAGGTGATGCCCACCTCCAAAAATCTTTCTGCCACCCAGCTGGCTGTGCTTGCTTACAAGTACCTGACCCCTACCAACCTCAAGAGGGTCTCTACTCACACCCAGTTGGTCAAGTTTGTGAGTGATAGGCGTCAAGCCTCAAACCCCCTGGCCAAGAGTGCCACCAACATCAAGGATCTGGTCCTCACTGATGCCCTCAAGAAGACAGAGGATGGTGAGATGTTCCTGCTCCATGACTTTGGTCAGGAAGTGGAGGATAGGATTGTAGCCTACACCAAAACCCAAAACCTGGAGCAGCTGAACACTGCTATAACCTGGCTGTGCGACGGCACATTTGTTACTTGCCCCCCTATCTTCAAGCAGCTTTGGGTCCTGCATGGGCAGTTCAAAGACCAGGTAATCTCTCTTGTATTCTTTCTCCTTCCTGGTGCCAAGACAGAGGTCTATGCTAGAGCTTTCAAGATTGTCTGGGATGCTTTGAGCTCCCTTCTCACCAACCAGCTCCCCCCTCCCACCCACACCACAAGGGTCAATCCCTCCTCCGCTGAGAAGGATGAGGCAACCTTAGCTGCTGAGCAGCTAGCTCATGCGCACTCAATTGGGCCAAATGTGATCATTATAGACTTTGAGAAGGCTCAGTTCAGAGCCTTCCAGGCCACCTTTGATGGAGAAGTCCAGGGCTGCTTCTTCCATTTTTGGCAGACCCTTGTCAAGAATCTAAAGAGTGAGAAGGACCTTTTTGACAAGTATCTTAACAATGGTAAGATTAAGTGCCGCTTTGCCCTGACCCAGTTTGCTGCCTTGGCTTTTGTGCGCCTGGAGCATACTGGGCTTGGCTTTGAGGCCCTCCAGGAGGATGCTTATATCAAGAAGCACTCCACCATCTTTGAAGGCTACCTGGAGTACTTTGAGCGGCAATGGGTGGGCAAGAAGTGACTTCCCAGAGAGGTAAGAGCGGGGCCACTGCCCCTTGGAACTGTCAAGGCACCTGCCTCAAGGGGGAGATGAAGACCACCTCTAGCCTTGAGGTTTGGCACAAGCACTTGAAGACCAAGTTTGGGACTAACCCCAAGTTCCACAAGTTCTTCTCCAAGCTGCAGGAGGAGCAGGCCCAGACTGTCTCCAAGTTCTGCAACCTGGCCAACCGGGTGGCCCCCAAGAAGAGGAAGTCCAAGGAGCAAGACTACCAGGAGGACGTGCAGAAGATAGTGAAGAAGAAGTACAAGGTGGCAGAGATCAAGAAGTACCTTGAAGATGTTGCCACTGCTCTTGCTGGTGGCTTTAATTAGCCAGATAAACTTTGCTTTGTTTTGCCTATATATTTTTTACTTTTAAACTTTTAATTTTTTAATTTTTTTGGATAGTAATAATCTTTTTAGGTATAAATGGTAAGTTTCAGATACATTTTCAATGTGGTTTTGTAAGAAATATCTTATATTTTGTTAATTTATCTTTAAGCTATGAGATAATTTCAGTTATGCTTATATAAAGTATAATAAATTAAAATTAGAATTTTCTTGTATTTTGTGGTTATTATGATATATAAAAATCTTTATTTTTGGTTCATTGGAATTTTAATTTTTATGGAAATAAAAAATAATTTTATAATAAAGAGTGTAATTTACATAGTAAACTGAAAAATAGTTGCTTATATCTTCTTTCTTATTACTTATGGTATTTTTTATTGCATTTTTGAACTTTCTGGAGTCATTTTAGTATAATAAAGTATTTATGTAATTTTTTATATTAAAAATGTTCAGGGTAAAGTGTGCTGTTAATTAAAAAAGTGTTGACATCCAGGAAACAACATTAAGTAAAACTGGGCCGTCACTTTACTATAGTGTCAACATTAAAAGTGTTGATATGGCCACTGTTGACATTTTTAGTGTTGACATGGGCGCTGTTGCCATAATAACAGGTGCTACAAGCTCAAGTCAGATGCCAGCAACACCGTCATTGGCGCAGTCCTACACATCTGCCAGCCAGGGCAGCAAGACTTCCTGCCAGTATGTTACAAAAGCAGAAAACTAACTAATACTGAGCAGAGATACCCAATACACAACAAGGAATTTCTAGCAATATATCACACATGCAAGAAATGGAGATGTTATCTGGAAGGACATTTAAACGTCTGAGTACTAACTGACCATAAATGCTTAATATATTTCAAAACTCAGAACTCACTTGCACGGCGGCAAGCCAAATGGATGTCCTTGCTGGAACAGCTTAACTTGGACATCCAATACTAAAAGGGGCAGAGCTGGTCATGGCTGATGCTCTCTCTAGACTATACCAGCCTAGAGAGGATCACCCTGACCACCTGGACCCTGACTGGCCAAACCTGTACATCACTGAGTATAAAGCCAAAGGGAAAGACCCCACAACACATCAACTGATCACCAATACATTAGTAAGGAACAAAAAGTATTTTCATGTATTAAATGTCACTGTATACTAAATTATTAATGACAAACATTTCCCTTACATCCCACTTGTACAAAGAGCTGTCATCATACTAAGACATCACCACTGTGAGAGAGGGGGGCTAAACTAACTAAGTTTGGCTCCCATCCTGGAAAAACAAACCATCAGAATGTCGCCCAGTGGAGGACTGGGACAACTGCTCTAAGGGGGGACCAGAGGGAGGACGCTGGAGACAGCTGTGGGAAGTAGGAGTTCAAACCCATTAACACCAGACCAGTGATCAACCAAGGGGCATGAGAGGGAGTGGGAGGGGACACCTTGAGAGCCTCAAAGGGGACTGAATTGCTCTTTCACAGGCTGAAGAGGGAAGGCATTGACACACTCTCTCCCTTGGAGGGGGGCAAGGTATAGTCAACAACATCCAAATCTAGGTCATCACATGTCAAACTTTTCACCACAGCCTCTCCAGAGAGGAGGAGACTGCTAGGAAAATTCAGGAGGCTGAAAGGATCTTCACCCACAAGCCAGGTGGAGGAGGAGATTTTTACCCACAAGTCTGGCAAGGTGGACCACAGAAGCAACAAAAAGGGCAATAAGGAAAACACCACAAATTTTATAGCTGGGAGTATCATGGCTGTGATGCTTACAAGATTTGGAGGAGAAAGGTGTTGTTTCTTGAAGTATAAGCAATAAATTTTATGCTAGCAGGGGTAGCTACAAGCAAGGAATGGGCAGAAGAACCAGGGGGTGGTTGGGATGGCTTGGATGTGAACTTAGATGCCTTGGATTGATTAGAAAACAGAAACAGGTCTGAAAGCGGGAGATTAAACAAAAATTCAAGAATAAAGTAGGATTTATATACAAATTTGATTGAAATCTCATGTTCAAAGATGATTTTTGAAAGCAAAAGTAAAACACACAGACTACTATACACCAAAGCTTCTCTAGAAGGTCTCAGAAGAGATGCTGGGTTTGAACCAGGACAATGCAAGGTAAGTTTTAAGAGAGCAACTTACACTTTAATCTTATAGATAATAGAAACTCAAAACAGAGTTTCCAGTCAAAGATATAATTTTAAAAATAAAGTGAAACAAGTTCCAAACTTTAGTAAATTGGACAATAGACAAGCAGGGTTCTGAAAGTCTCCTTGCTGTGTTAAAAAGAGTGGGTTGCAAGGGGATGGAATCACATGACCTTTGGCTCTGGATCCAATTGGCTGTGAGAGAAATTTTGCTGGGCAGGGCCAGGGGGACTGGAAAGTTTCACCCTAATTTCTGCGGTCCCATCTGATTGACTAGAAGAAGTCCCAGACATTTGGAGGTCACTTGAGTTTTTGAGTGTTGATGTGGTGACCTTTGATTGGTTGGCTCTGATAGTTTTTAAAAGTGGGCAACACCAGGCCAACAAGTAGTCTAAATTAACCAATGTTTCTTCCCAGGAGGGAACAACCAAGGGCAATGGATCCGCAGGATAGGCTAGCACAAACCTCTCATTAACTGTGTGTGCTAAATCCTCTAAAGAATGAAGGGGTTTGGCTGACATTTTTGGACCTTTCTTGGTGCGGTGGGGGAAGATTATGTGATCTAATGCCAGGGGTGGCAGTGAATTTACAACCGCCTACTAGGACATACAAAGGCTAACAATCTATACCTTACATTAAAAGAGATAGTATGTTGGCCCAACCTCAAACAGGATATAGTTAATGTTCTGAAAAAGTGCACAGTGTGCAAGAAATACACCAGTAAAAAGGCTCCTCAGCCAACAGTCAACCCAGTACCAGACCCTGAACCATTCAAGGTTTGGGGACTGGACGTAGTGGGGCCCTTCCTGGAAACCAAAACAAAACAACATTTCTTAATTGTAGCTATTGACTTTGCCACACGCTGGCCCATCTGCTGGGCAACAAAGGACCATAAAGCAGAAAAAATCAACCATTTTATTAACAAAGCAATCATAGCCAACTACAGCACTCCAGACTACATCATAACTGATGGAGCAACCGAGTTATCAGGTCACGTAGTAAATGACAACTTAAAATACAAAAACATTAAACACTCCACAACCTCTCCATACAGGCCACAGGCCACAGGCCAATGGCAGAGTGGAACACCTCAATAACAGCCTTATCAGGACCCTAGAGAAAATAATGGATGGCAAAGCCAAAGACACATGGCCACTATACGTGAAACATGCATTACTAGTATCCTGAGTCCGCATCAACCAAGGGACAGGCTATTCATTGTTTGAGCTAACCTACAGGTACAAACTGGAAATGATCACCTGCAATAAACAGCCATATGTGAAAATTCCCCTGGGAAAACCTCCCACAGTAGAACAGAAACCAGCTCTACAACACATTTGCCTCAAAGCCAAACTGGCTGAAATAAAGAGACTCAAAACTCAAAAGGTAACCTCCACAGAGGAACCACTTCCCATCAACTCCCCTGTCTGGATTCTAGCTGGCAACAGAAAGAAACTAGACTCAGTACACAGGGGGCCAGGAAGAGTCATCAAATACAGACCAGAGCACAACACTTACCTAGTAAAATTCCAAAGTGCCAAGAACCCAATTATCAAGAAATACTACAGAACCTGTCTCTGCCTTAGCAAAGGAGAACACTCGACCAGACTGGTTCCAACTAGTAAACAGCTCCAGGAGCATCAGGTGGCAGCCGTTAAGACAAAGCCCCCTCCTGATGTACCAGAGTAACCCTTTAAGGGGGTGTCAAGGATCTGGATGTACAAGTATTCTGGCTACCACCAACTTACTTAACATCCAGCCATTGCCCAATTTGGTGCCCTTCCAATATACAGTTTGACATACCAGGAATGATAACCAAGCAATATCACATGACTGTCCAAGTATCCAGTGGCTTGAACCCATCCTGCACATGACCAACCCCTAGGTTTGATCCAACTAAATCTCCACCACAGCCAAATCTATATAAGTCTAAAATATTACCTAATAAAAGATACTTCTCTTCTTTCTTAATTCCATATTTGAAGCTTCCCCAAAAGGCGCTCCTTATCAGTACCTATAGGTTCAGTTGTAGCAGGACTGAATTTGGGGGCCCTTGCTCATAAAATTGGAAGCCTTTTTCCTCTCAAGTGGGTCCCTGACACTCTGAACCTTAATAAAATTTGTGTTCCCTATATGAAAAAAAGTTCCCAAGTTAGTTGAGAAACTCCAAATTGGCCCCAGGGGTCACAGGTTTGAATCCTGGTGTTACAAAAATAACAATCCCAAAACCCTCTGCAGGAATTGAACCCACATCCTGCCACCAGGCGGGGCAGTGGGACCGCGCCTGTACCTGAGTTTGCTTTGAAAAGCAAACATTCAGGTGCGAGAATTAACCCTGCCGTTTCTGCGGCTGCAGGGCCTGTTATGGGCCCCAAAATCTATTCCCAAGCACTATTGGGCATAGCTGGCACTAGGTGTGACGGAAATCACTGGATAATATGAAGCTGTTTCTAAATGATGGGGAATTACCACCCAAATCCACATAGAATTGATTATTAACCACCAACAAGGCTTCAGATATTTTTTTGTGAAATTTCCAATTGTAACTCCAGGATGGAGTAGAAAAATTAGTACAAACCAGAGTAAGCCAAGATAAATGACCTGGGAAAGCATCAATGCATCTTCAGTGTAGAATTCTGGGCATTGGGAAGGAACACAATTTTCAGTTTCAAGAGTGAGGGAGGAGCTACAAAATTGGCTGGCATAAAATTGACATTTAGCGGCGCTGCCAACAAAGTTCCAGATGCTGGGCCCCATCTTCCTGAAATGATTCTGTTCAGAATCAGATTGTATGGGATATACCACAACAACCCAATCACAAGATGCATTTTTTAAAATTTAAAATTAGAACTTGTGATAATTGATTTTTATTGAGTAAATTTAGAAGGACTCAACTCTTAGAGTTGAAACAGGGAAAATTATTCAATATATATCAGAAAAATTGACTAAGCAATACCACCTGAGTCTTGATCTCCTATTCCTTCTGCATCTTCAAGTAAGTATCTAGTCCAGGTTGCAAAGAACCCTTGCGTGACCAGTTTCTGACAACCATGCTGATTAATGAGCTTATATCAGGTGACCATCATATTACGTCAATTTATCAATGTCAGTTTGCAAGAGGGATCTGGTTTCAGCTGACAGACTGGAGCAGCCGTGACCTGTTTTTGATTGACCGTTTGGTTTAAATCTGTTAACTTGGTCAATTTTGATACAGGTTTCCCGGTCTTCCAAGCCTTCTTACTTAGACGGACAATACCTGGCATTATGGAACCTACTGTAACATTACCCTCCGCTTTAGCCCTGGGCACAATACCACCATCTGAGAGATGAGATAAAGAGAAATTCTTATGGGCAGGTGGGAGCTTCATTGCAGCTAGGGTAAGTTCAGGGTGACTAATAGCAGTGGGATTGCGCTTGTAGAACTTGTGGATCAGATCAGAGGAATTTGAACAATTGTAGTGGGAAACCCAAGAGTTTTCAGAATCAGGATAACATTTCCAAGATACCAAATATTTCAAACAGCGGTAATTCTTGCGGGAAGCCAGAATACAATTTAACTCATACTCAGGCTCTACTTCCACAAGAATGGGTCGGGAAGAGGGGGTCTCTGTTCCTTTGAAGGGAGTAAGAAGGCATTCATGGAAGGTGTGGAAAATCTTGAAAGAAGGAGGTAAATCCAGCCAATAGGCAGAGGGACTAATCTGATGTTCTACCTTGAAGGAACCAACTTGCTTGGGACCTAATTTGCAACAGGGAACCTTAAGTTTCATATTGCAAGCATCAACCATGACTAGATCACCTGGCCTGTAAGTTGGACCTTCCTGGCGCTTGCAATCTGCGTATTCCTTGTAAGTTGTCATGGCAGTAGCGAGAGTAACTTGGAGCTCCTGATAGACCCTCTTCAATGCAGCGGCTTGATCAGTTGCAGCTTCCACGTTGCTAACCAAACAAGAACCCATGTTGGAAGAAGGATTGTAACCCACATTGGCATAAAATGGCAATACTTGAGTTGACGTGTGCGGGGCGTTATTATATGTGAACTCTGCCATGGGTAGATTATCACACCAGTCATCTTGTTGCGCATTGGTGTAGCAGCGTAGGTAGACCTCCAAACTTTGGTTTACCCTCTCCATTTGCCCATCAGACTGGGGGTGGAAAGCAGTAGAGCGGCACAATTTGATACCAAGGATTCCAGTAAAAGCTTCCCAGAACTGAGCAAAAAAAATTGAGGGCCACAATCACTCACAATCTCCATTGGGATGCCATGTAGAGAGAAGATTCTGTTCACAAATAACCTAGCGGTTTCTAATGAAGTAATTGTGGTTGAGCAAGGTACAAAGTGTGCCATCTTTGTGAAACAATTAACTACCACCATGATTGTGTTAAACCCATTGGAATTGGGAAGCTCACCAATGAAATCCACTGACACAGACGTCCAGGGACCTGCAGCAGGCTGAAGTGGAACCAGTAAACCAGTAGTCTAATTCCAACTGGTCTTAGATCAAACACATACCAGGCAATCTCAAACAAAAGCTGCTACCTGCACAGTCAACCCTTTCCAGGAAAACTGGCGGCAGATAAGTTCCACTGTCTTGTTTTTCCCTGGATGACCAGCCGTTGGACAGGTATGATTAGCCTCCGTGATTTCATCCTGAATAGTGCCCTCAGGAACCCACAAGAAACCTTGATGATATAGGACTGGACCAATCTTATGATAACCCTGAGGCTGACCCACTGGGTTTGCGCATGCTAGCTCTAATAGCCTATCATAGCCATTGGACAAAGGTTGCAGAAACTTAACCTTGGAATATAAGTCCAGATCTGCGCCCTCAGCTAAGGACATGGTAGCCAATGTATCCAGCGGAGGCAATACAGAAGGCACCACAGCCTTGTCCGGAATTATAGTATGTGTGTTAAACTTGGCGTCCATACTAGCATCTGGGAGATGGGAAGGATTCCTGCTTAGAGCATTGGCCAAGTGATTGTCAGATCCTTTAATAAACTTGTAGCAGAACTTGTATCTTGTCAGATCACCATGCCATCTGGATTGGCAACCCAATAAAACCCTGGGTTATTGAGAATATAGAAGAGCTTTGTGGTCAGTTCTTACTACAAATGGATGACGTGCCAACATGAGATGGTGATGCCAATGCTTTAACAATTCCACAACAGCTAACAATTCCTTGTCGTAAATTATGTAGTTGCATTCTTGAGCCTCCATCTTCCGGGAGAAATACCCTACAGGTCTCTTGATCCCGTCACTAGCCATCTGCAACAGCACACCAGCCACAGTGTATTTAGATGCATTAGTAGAAACCACAAAAGAAAGCTCAGGATTCACATGTCTTAATACTGGGGAGGACAACAAAAAAGCCTTGACTGCTGAGAAGGCACTTGCACACTCAGGCATCCAGACTAAAGTTGTCTTTCCACTAGCCAAATATTAAGGGGCGGCCACCTCAGACAAGTGGGGGGTGAATTTCTTCAAGAACGTACATGTACCCAGGAAACTATGAAGTTGGGATACTGTCACAGGCGTAGCATACTCTCAAACTGCAGCTTCCTTGTCAGGGGCAATTGTGTGACCATCCTCAAAGATAATATTACTCAGAAAGGTAACCTTACGTTTAAAGAATTCACACTTACTCCTTTTGATGATCAAGTTTGCTTGGAGAATGCGCTCTACAACTGCCAACAAGTGGGCCTTATGGGACTCCTCATCCGGGGAAAACACCAAGATGTCATTCATATATGCAATGGCACAAACACCTAGGAGATCTCCCAGGACTGAATCAATTAACTGCTGAAAGCAAGCTGGGGCATTCTTCAATCCAAAAGGCATTACACAGAACTGGAAGATACCCTTCTTAGTTCTGAATGCTGTTAACCATTTCATTCCTTCTGCAATCCTGATTTGATTGAAAGTTTTCAGCAGATCAAGTTTTGAGAATACCTTGGCCTTCTCAACGCACCTAGAGATCTGTGCTTTGAGAGGTAAAGGATAAGGATACGGAATTGTAATGTTATTTAAATTCCTGTAGTCAACACAAGGACAAAGGGACCCATCAGACTTCTGAAAAAATAATAGCGGAGAGCAGATCAACAAAGCCTTCTTAAAAATATAGCCTTTTGCCAACATGTCACAAGTCCACTCTTCCAAACATGCATCTTCCTTCAAGGTTAAAGGGTAAATAGGAGACACAATTCTGATCAGATCAACAGTGACCTTAAAGTCAAAGTCAAACTGAGTGTGCTTGGGAAGGACCTCACCTCTGGTGGCGTCAAATGCCGCGGACCAGGGTTGCAAGCATGCCGGTAAATCCAAACTTACGGGGACAGGAGCAGGAAACAATTGTATGGTCTGTGATGATTGCTCCAATTCAGACATATCCAACAGCGGAATACAAATAGTTATACCCAAATAGTGTTCCACCTGTAGCTCATTTTTCTCCAGTAAGGTTGATACATTATGATCTCTCCACCAACTCACTCCCAAAATGATAGGATACATAAGGGTAGGGCAAACAGAAAACCTTGCAGTAAAAGACTGACCTGCAACTACAAAAGTAACTGGGTTCTTCAGCTGGAAAGAGGGAAACATTTGACAATATCCACCCCTAACAAGCATTCCTGGGTGGTACTTAAGTTGTAGCAATTTGGCAGTCTCCACGCTCATGAAATTTTTGGAAGCACCTGTATCCAACAAAATAGCTGGCTTATAGATAGTCTGACCATTTTCAATGCTACCATAGAACAAGAAGTAACCATAAGTAGATTTATTTGCAGCAAAGGTAGCAGTCTTGGCAGGGTCTTGTTTTTCATTGGCAGTACAGACGGCAGTTAAGGAGGCAGGATGCTCCTGGAAGTAACGCTCAATCATTTCTTGGACGGCAGCTGGAAGAATGGGGTTATCACAATCAATGGGAACAAGGGGCAACTCTTTGGACGTAATAACGGAAGATTTTGCAGGTACAACGTGCTGAAGCATTGCCAAGGAACTATCAGGACCGGACACTACAGGGGCCTCCTTTACATCACTGGGTTTGTTCACCACCGCCAATTGTAGCTGAGACAAGCTAGGGGGAGAACAATCTTGGCTTTGGTTGGAAGGAACCACCGCTGAGCAAGGACCAGAAAACCAAGAGTGCACAGCAGGTTTATCCTCAATTACCAACGTAACTTGTTTGGAAGTAGACAGATTTGAGACCAGAGAAAAAATTTGGCTTACCAGGGCCTCAGTTGTGGTTAACAGGGAATCCCAAATCACCAAATCCTGGGCAGTCTGGTCAACTGCCAACCATAACACTGAGAGTTTATTCACTTTGGGAACATCAATTGTACGGCAGTAGGTGAGAAACCGAGGAAGGAATACTGAAAGCGGAGTTGTACCCTGATGGAAGGTCTAAAGCTTACAATATACTTTGAGCTCCTCAATAGATACACACAAATTTTTTAACAAAGGGTATAGAGATGCACACTCAGTTAAAACACGTGGATTGCGCTCCACTGCGGACAACAACCATTCACAGGCATCTTCAGAAACCTTTATCATCACATGGTAAACTTGGGATTTGTGACTAAGGCTAGAGCCGGAATAAAATGATAATGCTGACAAAACTTCACGCAAAATTTCATCAGTGGGTGGAGCAGGAAAATAATCCAGACTCCAAAATGACATGACACAACAGAAATAGGAAACAGAGGATCCAGTCTCTATAACTGCGACCAGAGATGGAAACCATAAATTAAAGAAAAGCCCAAACTGAAAACTCAGAAATGAACTGATGCAAATAAACATGGTAAACACAGATATCTTGACAGAGCAGGAGAAAAGAAACACAAATTCATGACAAACTGCTTCCAAAAACTCAGACGTAGAAGAGTTGAGTAATGTGACAGAAATCACTGGATAATATGAAGCCGTTTCTAAATGATGGGGAATTACCACCCAAATCCACATAGAATTGATTATTAACCACCAACGTGGCTTCAGATATTTTTTTGTGAAATTTCCAATTGTAACTCCAGGATGGAGTAGAAAAATTAGTCCAAACCAGAGTAAGCCAAGATAAATGACCTGGGAAAGCATCAATGCATCTTCAGTGTAGAATTCTGGGCATTGGGAAGGAACACAATTTTCAGTTTCAAGAGTGAGGGAGGAGCTACAAAATTGGCTGGCATAAAATTGACATTTGGCGGCGCTGCCAACAAAGTTCCAGATGCTGGGCCCCATCTTCCTGAAATAATTCTGTTCAGAATCAGATTGTATGGGATATACTGCAACAACCTAATCACAGGATGTGTTTTTTAAAATTTAAAATTAGAACTTGGGATAATTGATTTTTATTGAGTAAATTTAGGAGGACTCAACTCTTAGAGTTGAAACAGGGAAAATTATTCAATATATATCAGAAAAATTGACTAAGCAATACCACCTTAGTCTTGATCTCCTATTCCTTCTGCATCTTCAAGTAAGTATCTAGACCAGGTTGCAAAGAACCCTTGCGTGACCAGTTTCTGACAACCATGCTGATTAATGAGCTTATATCAGGTGACCCTCATATTACGTCAATTTATCAATGTCAGTTTGCAAGGGGGAGCTGGTTTCAGCTGACAGACTGGAGCAGCTGTGACCCATTTTTGATTGACTGTTTGGTTTAAATCCGTTAACTTGGTCAATTTTGATACAGATTTCCCGGCCTTCTGAGCCTTCTTACTTGGACAGACAATACCTGGCATTATGGAACCTACCGTGACACTAGGCAGGCTAATTTTAGCTATCTAGTGCCCCCTTCATTTAGTAATTTGGGGTCTCTAATTAGGAACCCCTTTTATAGCCAAGAAGATCCTGCTCATGCAGGCTTTCCTGACCAATCCAAGATTAGTGACCAGATTGAAAATGTTCCCATGACACCTGTAACCAGCTTCTCAGTAACTAATGACCATCCAGGTGTAGAGAAACCACCTAAAGACCAAAAGTTTATGCTTGGTGACACTAATAATAGATACATGCTAACCAACCAGATTCCAATAAACTGGATGCACAAACATGCCACCCAGATAACCAGAGAATAACATGAAGAGGCACCTGCAGGTTAGTAGCTATATAAGTTCAAGAATTCCAGTGAGACTATTTATTATCATTCTTACCAAATAAAGCTTGTTATGAGCCTTTAGTTCACCAAAATTTCACCTTACCTGTTTCTTACACTCTTTCATCTGCAACTGCCCAAACTTATCCAGGCTCAATCAGGAGTAGATTATCACACCACAGCAGGAGACCCATAAGCACCCAATTACTACTGCCTGCCTGACACTTCATTTTTTCAGGGATCCAGTCTTGGGCAGCCGGCCCGTTGTTTCCAGGGGTGACCTGGGCCAGGTTTTTTTGCAGGCAATACCCACCACAAGAGGGGAGCTAACTTAAAAAGATAGGAGGCAGACTTTCTCACCCAGGACCACAGGCCGGCAGCCAGGATTATAGTGTTAATCACCCCTATGAGGGTGATGTACACAATCCCAAACAGCTTGCCAGAATGGTTGGTTGGGAGGTTGGGTGAGGAAGCAGGCATAGGTTTTGGGGTCACAGGTGGTTCCATGGGCAGGTTGTAAGCATGGAGATAGTTGAATTTCCCTATGAACAACTTGGGTGTTGAAAATATCCACAGGCCTTGTTGGTTGTATCTAACTGCAGATTGTATGCAGGCTAAAGGGTTGAGTTTGAGTATCTTTTCTGGGGTGTAGTCCTTGTATTCAGATTTCAGAGGGTAGTTGGTAAAATGAACGGGTCCAAAGGGTACATCAGGAGGACAGAAAACTGCAGGCAGTGGGGCAGGGGGGCCAGGAGATCTTGAACTGAATTGGTAGATAGCAAATACAAAATAAGGCAATTGCTGTGTGAGCCAAAATAACATAACCTTTATTCAAAAATGGCAATAAGGTTTGAGCGCAGAATTTATAGGCATATATAGCATCCCACCTCCAAACTTAGTATTTCCCATAAGTGCTTCATCAAAATATTGGGAAGAATGCAGGTGGGTGGCCAGGAGGCCCAGGTGTAGGAGCGGCAAAATGGCACCTGGGCTGGATGATCTCTCATTGGTCAGAAAGTCCAAATTGATCACTTGATTTCCTTGATTTTTGGCTGTGGTCATGAGGCCAGGCCCAAAGCCCAGGTTTCTCCTTGGCAGTTGGGTTTGATTGGTTACTCAAGAGGACTTCAAGCTCATGAAGTTCACGGGGCCACCTTCTCTGCCTCAATTAGGCAATTCAAGAAACTTCTCCTCAGAAACCATCATAATTGAACCTTTACTGGCATTCTGACTTTGGGACTTAGCAGGGCCTTCAGCTCGCAGGGGCTTGATCTCAGAAAAACGCAGACGGGCAGGCTCTCAGTCCATAGGGCCAGCAGCCTGCAGGAATTTGGGTTCAGGGTTTGAATCTTGCCCTTGGGCCAAGTTTTGAGGGGTAAAAAATTGTCAATCCTGACATCATCTCCTTCTTCCCCCAAGGGTCCTCCCTTCTGGTCCTTTTTGTTCAGATAGAGTTGAACGGCTTCCTGGGCATTAGCTAGGTTGCTCAGCGGTTCCCAAGTGCTTTCCTCTAGCGGGTATCCTTTCCATTTGAAGTATTACTGGGGTTTTTGGTAGTGGATTCTGTCACCATGTATGTATTCAACTTCATATTCCTTGGAGTGGCCTATTTGGATGGGTGGGGGGGCTGTCTTAATCTGTTGGTGGGGAAGCAAGTTCCCATCTTTTTTGAACAACAGGGAGCAGTGGAACACATCATGAATCTTCTAGGAGGGGGTAGGTCTAGCTTGAAAGCAACCTCACCAACTAGTTTGGTGATTATGTGGGGGCCACTTCTTCTGTGAGCTAACTTCCTGCAGGGCACATGCAGGGGTACATTCCTGGAGTCTATGTATACTTTGTCTCCAACTTGTAAGGGTTGACCTGGGGTTTGTTTGCGGTCAGCAATAGCTTTGTATGTTTGAACTGCACCATTCAGGTTGGTCAAGCATGTTTTTTGTGTGTTGTGAATCTGTTCAATCCAGAAGCGCCCAGTGGTGTTTGATTCCTTCTCACCAATCTGGGGTCCCAGGCGGGCTCAAACCCATAATTGGCTTTGAATGGGGACATGCCTGTGGAGGCGTGGTCTTTACTGTTGTAGGAAAACTGGGCCATGGGGAGCATTTTGGCCCAATTGTCCTGATCAGTGTTGGCGTAGAATCAAAGGTATTGTTCAAGGATCTGGTTTACTTGTTCATTTTGGCCCTTCTGTCTGTGGGTGGTAAGAGGTAGATACACATTGCTTGATTCCCAAGTCTTTCATCACCTGTGTCCAGTAGTTTGACGTGAATTGGGGTCCTATGTCTGTGATGATTTCCTCAGGTGTTCCATATTGCGCGAGAATGTGGTTGTGGAAGTGTTGGGCTGTCTCTGCTGCTGTGCAATTGGTGGTGGTTGGTACAAAGTATGCCATCTTGGTGAAGCGGTCTACCATGACCAGGATTGCATTGTACAATAGGAATTGCAGCAGTTCCACAATGTAGTCCATGGAGACAGATCTCCAAGGTCTATGGGGTATATCCAAGGGTTTTAGAAGTCCTTCAGGTTTGTTTCTGCGAGTTTTGGTCCGCCCACTGGTCTCACACCCCTTCAGGCATGCGCTTACGTCTTGGTCCATTTTTGGCCAAGCAAAGTTCCTTCTGTTGCTCTGGAGGGTCTTGAGCCTACCCAGGTGTCCAGCCATCTCAGAATTGTGGTATTCTCTCAAGACGTTAGTTCTGATGTCCCCTTCTGGTACAAAGATCCTGTTGTGGAGCATTAGCGTTGTTCCCTTCAATGAGTAGCCTTTTTGGTAGTGAGCTCTATCCAAGGATTTAGAGAGGTCAGAGATCATGATCTTGGTGAACTTTTCTAGTGTTTGGGCCCTTAGTACTTCTGGTTTGCTGGCTCTGATTTTCATCAATCCCAGGTGAATGCCTAAACTTGCTGTGTCCAAGAGGACTTGGGTGTTGTGGTCGCAAGTTTCTAGGTGGGTAGGCACCAGGTCAGTTCTTCTATTAAGGGCGTCAGGTACCATGTTCACCTTCCCTGGCTTGTAGTCTATGGTCAGAGTGTAGTCAGCTAGTTCTAAGGCCCATATTGCTTGCTTTTGATTAAAATGGCGTGGTTTGAAGAAGTAGACCAAGTTCTTGTGATCTTTCAGGACCTTTACTGGATATTCAGCACCACATAGGTATTGGCGCCAATGTTTCAGGGTCTTCATTATGGCTAGCATCTCCTTGTCATATATTGGGTAGTTCCCTTCCGTGGGTAGCATCTTCTTGGAGTAATATGCTACAGGATATAGCATACTATCCCCTCCTTTCTGAAGAAGGACCCCGCCCACTGCAAAGTCAAATGAGTTGGTTTCCAGAACAAAAGGTTTGGAGGGATCTGGCATGGCCAGGACAGGGGCAGAGGGGAAGGCAAGTTTCAAGGTGTCAAAGGTGGTGATACATTCCAGAGTCCAGGCAAAGGTGACCTTGTCAAATCAAAGGCGGGTCAGGGGGAGGGTAATGTGAGAATAAATTTGGATGAAATCCTGCAATAATTTGCCAGGCCCAAAAAACTTCTCACATCTTTCCTGATTTTGGGCACCGGCCAAGATGTTATTGCTTCTACTTTATACTGTGTCATGGCAAACCGCTGGTCTTCACTACATATCCCAGGAATTCAACTTCAGACTGAAAGAATTCATATTTCTTAAGCTTAGCATGTAAGTTTGCTTGGGAGAGTTTTTCTAGTATAAGGTCCAGGTGGCGCAAATGTTCCTTGTGAGTCTTGCTGTAGATGAGAATGTTGTCCAGATATGCCACACAAAAACTTCAAGGTATTCCCCTAGGACAGTGTTGATCATCCTTTGGAAAGTGCTGGGGGCGTTGCAGAGGCCAAAGGGCATCACCAGGTATTTGTAGAGTCCATACCTGGTCTTGAACGCCGTCTTGTACTTGTCTCTGTCCTTGATTTGGATTTGGTTGAACACATCTCTAAGGTCAATTTTTGAGTACACCTGGGCTCCAGTCAGTACATCACAGAGGTTGTCAGCATTGGGGATGGGATAGCGGTTCTTCACTGTGATGTCATTTGGCTTCTGGTAGTTTACGCATGGTCGCATCCCACCATCTTTTTTCCCTACAAACAGCATGGGTGACAAGCAAGGGGCCTTTGACACTTGGATGAAACCCTTTTTTGGCATATCTAAAAGGTATGCTTTCAAGGCTACTTGTTTGCGGTGATTGCAGCTGTAGATGGGGCCGTGGCGAGGTTGGGTTCCTGGTATCAGGTTTATGGTGTGGTTGTATATTGAATGGCTGGGTAGTTTTGTGGCTTCTTCTTCACTAAACACATGGTCCCATTTCTGTAGGGGAGTAGGTAGTATTCCAACACTAGGTTCTATCTTTATGGTTAAGAGTTTGTTGGTAGGGGTTCAGCCATGGCTCATGCAAAAGAGGACAGTGTTGCAAGATTCAGGTTGGCCCAATGTGGCAGTTTGTTTATGATAGTTCAGGATCAGTCCATGTCTGTCAGACCAGGAGTTGCCCAATATAAGGGGGTGGGGTAGTCCGGGTAATAGGATCAGGGACAACAGGTACATATTATGTCCAATTGTCAATGAGAGTTCTTGTTCACACTCATAGCCAGTATCCAGAGAGCTGTTTCCCATGAATACTTGTAGGCTATGCTCTGAAGCTGTCATGCCTAGTTCCTTTTCCAGGCCGGCATCAATGAAGCTTTCATCAGCTCTTGTATCAATAAAAGCTTTGATCTGGCGCTTGTTTCCCAATAGTTCTATGGTCACTTAGATGAATTTGTAAGACTGAGAAGAAGTGTTTATTTGCTCCAGTGAGATTTGGCAACAGCGCCCATGTTGACACTAAAAATGTCAACAGTGGCCATGTTGACACTTTTAATGTTGACACTATAGTAAAGTGATAACCCAGTTTTACTTAATGTTGTTTCCTGGATGTTGACACTTCTATAATTAACAAAACACTTTACCCTGAACATTTTTAATATAAAAAATTATTTTAAAATAAAATATAATTCTAAAATGACCCCAGAGAGTTCAAAACTGCAATAAAAACATAAGTAATAAGAATAAGGAGATATAAGCAAATATTTTTCTATTTACTATGTAAATTACACTCTTTATTATAAAATTATTTTTTATTCTCATAAAAATTAAAATTAAAATGAACCAAAAATAAAGATTTTTATATATCATAATAACCACAAAATACAAGAAAATTCTAATTTTAATTTATTATACTTTATATAAGCATAACTGAAATTATCTCATAGCTTAAAGATAAATTAACAAAATATAAGATTTTTCTTACAAAGCCACATTGAAAATGTATCGGAAACTTACCATTAATACCTAAAAAGATTATTACTATCCAAAAAAATTAAAAAATTAAAAGTTTAAAAGTAAAAATATATAGGCAAAGCAAAGTTTATTTGGCTAATTAAAGCCACCAGCAAGAGCAGTGGCAACATCTTCAAGGTACTTCTTGATCTCCGCCACCTTGTATTTCTTCTTCACTACCTTCTGCACGTCCTCCTGATAGTCTTGCTCCTTGGACTTCCTCTTCTTGGGGGCCACCTGGTTGCCCAGGTTGCAGAACTTGGAGACAGTCAGGGCCTGTTCCTCTTGTAGCTTGGAGAAAAACTTGCTGAACTTGGGGTTGGTCCCAAACTTCACCTCAGGTGCTTATGCCAAACCTCAAGGCTAGAGGTGGTCTTCATCTGCCCCTTGAGGCAGGCGCCTTGACAGTTCCAAGGGGCAGTGGCCCTGCTCTTGCCTCTCCGGGCAGTCATTTTCTTGTCCACCCATTGCCGCTCAAAGTACTCCAGGTAGCCTTCAAAGATGGTGGAGTGCTTCTTGATATAAGCATCATCCAGGAGGGCCTCAAAGCCAAGCCCAGTATACTCTGGGTGCACAAAAGCCAAGGCAGCAAACTGGGTCAGGGCAAAGCGGCACTTACCCTTACCATTGTTAAGATACTTGTTGAAAAGGTCCTTCTCACTCTTTAGATTCTTGACAAGGGTCTGCCAAAAATGGAAGAAGCAGCCCTGGACTTCTCCATCAAAGGTGGCCTGGAAGGCTTTGAACTGAGCCTTCTCAAAGTCTATAATGATCACCTTTGGCCCAAGTGAGTGCGCATGAGCTAGCTGCTCAGCAGCTAAGGTTGCCTCATCCTTCTCAGCGGAGGAGGGATTGACCCTTGTGGTGTGGGTGGGAGGGGGGAGCTGGTTGGTGGGAAGGGAGCTCAAAGCATCCCGGACAATCTTGAAAGCTCTAGCATAGACCTCTGTCTTGGCACCAGGAAGGAGAAAGAATACAAGAGAGATGACCTGGTCTTTAAACTGCCCATGCAGGACCCAAAGCTTCTTGAAGATAGGGGGGCAAGTAGCAAATGTGCCGTCACACAGCCAGGTTATAGCAGTGTTCAGCTGCTCCAGGTTTTGGGTTGTGGTGTAGGCTACAATTCTATCCTCCACTTCCTGACCATTGTCATGGAGCAGGAACATCTTACCATCCTCTGTCTTCTTGAGGGCATCAGTGAGGACCAGATCCTTGATGTTGGTGGCACTCTTGGCCAGGGGGTTTGAGGCTTGACGCCTATCACTCACAAACTTGACCAACTGGGTGTGAGTAGGGACCCTCTTGAGGTTGGTAGGGGTCAGGTACTTTTAAGCAAGCACAGCCATCTGGGTGGCAGAAAGATTTTTGGAGGTGGGCATCACCTGCACCAGAGACCACTTGAGAAGGCAGGCTATGGTGGTGTTGAGCATGATGCAGGTATGCTTGCCCTTGATGATTTGGACCAGTTCCCAGCACTCAGTGTTGAGTTGCACTGGGCGGGAGCAGTACTCACAGGTGTAATGGCGGCTCTTGAAGCCCCAGTTGGCATTGTTGCAGCTGAAGATGTATCCATTGGCTACCATGGCTGGCCCACCTTTAACACTCATGATTGGGAAGTATTTGGGCAAGGAAGAGGGAACCTTGAATTTGCTGTTCATGTTGTAGATGTTGTGGGCCAACAGAGGGTCCCAAGGGCCAGCAGGAGCATGGCAGAAGCCAGGGAAGTAATCAGGGTGGGGCTTTGAATCATCTCCAGATGAGCTTTAAGGGGGGAGTTTGGCGGGGGTGGGGAAGCAGAAGGGGCTTATTGTGGTGCTCTTCATGTTCAGGAGACTTATCTTTGAGAGGGGTATTTTTGCCTTGCTTCTTCTTCTTGGTTGGCTCCTTGTCAGAAGCTGAGTTGTAGAAACTGTGCTCTGTAAGAGAGCCATCATTTTCCTCTCCCCCAGTGGAGTGAACAGGGCTCTTCTCAGGAGAGGGCTCAGGGGAGGGTTATTTGGGGATGGTTTGGGGGTGGCCTTCTTTGATGAGACAGGCTCTTCTTGGTAGATTTGGTGGACTTTGAAGGACGCTTGGTTCTTGGGCTGTTTGGAAGTGTTCTTGTCCTAAAATAATAAGTAAAATGGTTTAAATAAAGCAATTTATGTAAAAAAACAAACAAAACAACTTAAAAAGCATAATATATAAAAAGTAAATCTTAGATGGCTTTTCTTGGCATATAAAAGTTAAAAAATACTTGTATAGGTTTTAATTTATTATAGTTTTAAATAAAAAATTAAAAGTTAAGATATTTATGTGAAAGTATTATATTTAGATATAGATTTTATTTTAAAAATTTAGAAATATGAAAGAACAAAGTCAAAAATACAACATATCAAAAAATGAGAAGTTTTTATTATATAAAACATAAAGTTTTATATGTGAGACTGAAAAGCGTCAACATTATGAGTGACAATTAGTAAAAAAAGCTGAATTCTCACTGTCAATTACAAAAATTGTAGACATTATTTTTGACAACATTGTCACTTTTGACATTTTTTTGAAAAGCTACTATGAAAAAACATAGTACGCTTAATTAAATTTTTGCGGGCTAGCAAAAAATTAACCGTTTTCTGTGTGTTTTTGTTCACATATAAAAATTAAAAAAAAACATATAAAAATAAGTTAAAAAATTATCAAGGTGTTTTATTTCTTTATTAAAAATTATATTTTGGAGGTGGTAATATGATATTTTACCATTGCGCTTATATGAAGTTGTTAAGAAGTTGTATTCAAGTATTGAAAAGGGTAAAGTGTCAACAACATCACTTATAACATTCTTTATATGAGGTGGCATATTAATCTAGGCTTAATTGCGCCACACTAATTTGCTTAACTCCACCCTGGGGGATAATCACAAGCAAATAGATGACATTTCTGAGTGTCAACATTATTTTCAATAATAAATTCTATAGTAACTTACATAGTAAGTCACACTTAAATTATTGGATCCCTGTTAGCCACCAATCCACTTAATATATTAAAGCCGTAATAAGTGACACATAAATATTTATAACATGAACCTTTCAACAATCTAATGTATGCACACTGTCTTTTTCAATATAAAAATTCAATAAAAATATTTTTAAATGCATACTTATTTTCTTTACTGTAGATTTTTCAGTTTTGTTATTAAAAATAAGTTTGGCTTAAAAAGTGTCGACATTGACACTTTTACGTTGTGAAAACAAATAAAAAAATAAACTAATTTTTATTAGTAAAAGTAAAGGAAAAATCAGGTTAAATTGAGTTTTTTATTAAGCTTATTATTAAATTGTGTTGAGATGGCCACAATTTTGTCATGTTTTCTGGGTTTGCACCCCTAAACGCTTTTAAAAAAAAATTAAGCTAGCGCAACTAGCAAAAAACATAGGAGATTTAGAGTTTTGAGTCAACAGTGGCCATGTCAACAAAGTGTCAACATGGGCACTGTTGCTGTGAGATTGGGGCAGTGTTATTCTTAGGTCAGGCTCTGGCCAGTGGCCTGCCTTGTGGCAGTGGAAACAGAGTCTTTTGCGGTAGTGTTGTTGGAGATCTTCAGGGGTCATCCCTGTTCTGTTGGGGGTTGGTATTTGTGGTTGATGGGTCTGGGAGGAGCCATTGTTTTCTTGGTTCATTCTAAGACCCTTGCATAGGTGAATTGGCTTGTCTAGGCTGAGGGTGGGAAGTTGGTGCTTCAACAGGTCTTTCATTGCTAGGTTTACTCCCTTTTGGAAGATAATGGCTGCCAGTTTGTCCTCAAGTTGGGTTCAGGTTTTCAGTTTGGGGAGTTTGTCAATATACACTTGGATGGGTCAGGGGCCTTGTCAAATTTCTAGCAGGGAGTTCAGGGCAATTTATCTAGTGTCATGATCTTCCCCAGTGGCCATTAACTTAGCCTCAAACTTGGCGTAGTCTAAGCAGAATTCTACATCTTCAGCCGTGGCCTTGCTGAACCAGTCTAAGGCATTCCCCAATAGCATTGAAGCAACCCCAAGGATCTTCTTGGTGTCACTAGTGTAAGAGGGGGTGTTGGTATGAAAATGCAGGCAGAGGACTGGCATGGCGCATAATTGAGCTTCCTCATCTGAGGCATCTCTACCTTTGTGAGGGACTGATTCACAATCACATTTTGCACTTGGGAGGAGGGAGCTTTGTTAGTGTCAGCGGTAGCGGCATTGGTTCTCTTTGGGTCATTTGGGTTTGCATTCTTCCACATGGAAGAGATCATGTATGTGGTCATCTTATAGATGTAATAAGTGATTATCAATAGTAAAAGCATACAGTAGTTTTAAAAGCTATGGCAACAAGCAAAAATACTTCAGATTTAAACAAAATAATTTCAGATTCAAACAAAATCCAAGTCGCATGAGATTCAGGATTCAATTAATTTAAATATTTTTGGTTAATAAATGAACTGTCAAACCAAAAAAAAATTTCACTAACCCATTATAAAAAATTAAAGCAAACATCAAGTGGTGTAGTTCAAACCACAAACAAAATGAACTGACACAACAAGTGAAATGGATGGATGCTATTACAGAGTATATTATAATCCAAGCAGGATTCATATGAGGCACCAACAGAAGGACCAAAATGAAACAAAATTTGAGCAATCTAGAAGCAAGATTACACAAGCACAAAACAAAATGAACTCACACAAGATGTGTAGTATGAGAAGCCTAAAGTAGAAAACTAACAATTTAACAGCCAATCAACAGCTATCCAATTTAGGAACAGAGGGATTTTATCCATTTTCATGGCTCCATATTTGTATGAAAAGGTTTTGAGAACCTTCCAAATATGGACTTGGGATTACAATAAAAATAAATCATTAAATTTTAAAATTTCTACTTTTAGTGATTTTATCCTAGGTTTTTTTTACAATGGTATTTACAAGCAATATCTTCAACTGCGCTAGCAGCCAAGACAGCAGCAATGGAGGCAAGGCTCATAATGTGGAGGCACCCGTTTATACCCAAGCCTTTGAGGCAGGTAACCAGGAAGATGACCTGTACCTTACCACCAACCCCTATGGCTTTGACTTGTTTGAGAGTCACTTAGCGTCTAGCTCTGCCCCTGCTCTCACACCCACCCCTGCGCAAGCTGCCCAACAACTAACCAATCAGGATGGCAACCTTGATTTGGAACAACTTCCTGCCGCCAGCCAACCTGCTCCCCCCTCAGACAATCAGGCTTCAGCTCCCCCGGCCCAGCGCCCCAAGCGACAAATCATCACCACCCAAATTCTTCAGGAAATTGTGGCACTCAACCTGCAGGGTCTGTCCTGGGATCAGATAGCCAGCCAATTACAATTCACCCAGGCTACTTCATGCGGGAGTTCAACAACCTAATGAACAAGGGGAATCTGATTGGGACAGCCAAGAAGCCAAAGAAGGCCCCCGAGTCCCAGATAACTGGGGCCTACCCAATAATACTTGACCTCCTCCAGCGAGACCCCAAGCTTCCCTTGACCCAGGTCCAGAAGCAACTTGCGCACCATGGCATTTGGGTGTCTGAGCACATGGTACAGCTCTGGATGCACAGAAAGGTGGCTTCAATTAGGGTTCTTACAAATTTTGCCGGCAACTAATGGGATGGCACTGAGGATTCCCCATATGACACTGCAATCAAATCAACCCTGGTCAGATGCTTGACAAGTCTAACAGATGGCATCATGTTTTTCTCATACTACAAGTTATTGATTGCATTTGACAATTTTGGTGAGCAAGGAAAAGCCGCCACCAAGAATGGAAGGAAAAAGGTCAAGAAGGGGACATTCATTGGTGCATTTCTGTCTGTTTCAGCCAAGGGTTTTGTCTACTATTAGAAAAACCCTGATTTCATTAATGGGTACTCATACGGCCACATCCTCGGTGGATTGCTCAACTCCTGGGATGGCTCAAATTCCAAATACCGGCTTTTCTTGAGCCATCAGATGGAGGGAAGCTCCACTGCCCTTGAGTCCTTCCGGGAACGTGGGCACCAGGCCTCCATGTACCCAGCTGGTCACGCCAACGTCCATCTGGCAGATGTTGTGTTCTTTAATTTTAGAGATACACTCCAGGAGCGCCACCCTCAGGCTTTCAAGGACCTCTATCTTGGGGTCCTTGATCACAATTTTCTCTTTGGTTGCCAAATGGTGGCTGACTTGTTTGCGCAAATGGTTTTCCATGTGAACATGGGCAGCCAATCATGTAAGAATAAGCGCCTTCCACCTTAGGCAACTGCCACTTACCAGCCCATCTAGCCGATGACTGATGAGGAGTACAATGGGCGGTATATGGCGGCCATCACGCGCAATCCTCCTGCCTCCACCCCCGCCACCAACACCCCCCACCTGCAAACCCAACCCATCCAATCCCAGACCCCCCAGGCCAGCACCGCCTCTATGTCTTCCTTCCTGCACCATTCTGCCTACTAGGCATCACTCTTCCCTGCCTCAATAAACCCCCTGGTCCCAAAAAATTTCTATTTATATTATCTTTATTTTGAATTTCAATTGTTTGTGTTCTCTTTGTTTATAGTTGGCTATATTCTTTATGTTCAGCTTATTTCTATAAAATCATATATTTACTAAGGTGTGTATCTAGATCCTGAACACAGTTATTTTTAGCACCCAAACACATCCCCTTGTGAAAATAGTAACAACAATTTGATGATCAGCTAAATTTGAATTAGAAAATTATAGTGTTAACTGTTTTTAGATAAAGTTGTTACTGATCCAAATTCAAAACCTTAATGATAAACTTTAAGCCAATCAGGAGTGGAGTGATAAAGTGATTGTTGTGACATAAAGAGTCATTCAATAATTATTTGATGATTTGCTCTAATTAATCTGATTGGCTGGGTGTTTTGCTATTGTACTGTGGCAGATCCAGGCCTAACCAGTCCATCCCACCATTATCCTGCCCTTGACTCTTATTGCCATTACCTTCCTGTGACAAAGCTTCAAGGAGCTTCGCCTCCAGGGAGGCAATTTTCTGGGACAACACTTTGTTGTCATCCTGCCAACAAGCCATGATTTCAACGCTTTTTTCCTCTCTTGCTCTCAACGCCTCAATTTCACGGTTTGCTATTTCTTTTACTTGTTGTAAGATTTCATCCCATCCTACTAACAAATTCAAGGCATCCCAAGCATAGATTCTGTTTCCTTGGGCGGGAGTCCCCTCCTTTGCAAAATACTCGGAATACAGCTCTTTGAATGCAGCCTTTACTCCCACCAAAGACTCTGAAGGAACAGTCTTGGTGACCTCCAGGCTGGCCCAAGCTTCTTCCAATGAACTTGTAGGAACCTCCTTCCTTGCAGCAGCGTTTTCTACCCAAATTAATCTGAATTTGGCTCTCTTAAATTTTAACAAAGAAGACATGATAATTGAAAAATAGGTGAGGGGAAAGCGTCAAAACTGACAATGTGAATATATTTTATTAATGTTTAACTGTTTTTGCTTATATACCATTTGGGGCATACACAGCTGAAAACCCCTCTGGTTCCTGAATCAACCAATGATTTGCGTCACATGGCCTATGACATTTGAGTCACTTAACATAGATCTTTACCTAAAAGATCACCAACAATTCTCAACCTATGAGAATTGACCTACAATGGGCAGAAGTCACCTGACTCCATTCAACTCAATGTATCAATTTGGCATGGAGCTTCCCCAGCACCCAGCGCCAAAACCCTGTGGATTGCACATCCTAAACTCAGCTATCAGTGTTCCAGCTGAGAACCAGCTGATAAAACCTGAATCCCTAGGCATCCTTGCCTTTATTTAGTTATTCTTGCATTTAATGGTTTTTTGCCTTAAAACCCATTAAACTGCTTCAAAACTCAAACCAGGCGCCACTGCAGCGCCCAGCAATCTCTCCAGGCGGCGCCTGAGAAAATTTGATAGCGGCGCCTTGGCGCATCTTGAATTCATTAGGCGGCGTGGCGGCGCTTTTAACCCAATAAATTTGCTGACGCAGCGCTTTTAAACCAAATTCTGCGGGTTTTCCCATGGTTAACCTTAACCATACCTCTTGACAAAGTCAAGACCATTTTAATATAATCAAATCCTTGTTAATTATATTCCATATTTATTAATTAATTTTCCTGATTAATTAACCCATTTTGAGACGCCTAGTCTCCAAGATTGATTCGGCCAATCTTGCCTTAATTCTTTTAGTTAGCCTAACCTAACTGACCATCCACATTCTGTTCTTTTATTAAACATAGATATCCAGTTTCTAGGAACCTTTACCTTAAGAATTCCAAACAAACCTATCTATATGTTTATAAACAGCAACAACAGAACATCTTTATATTTTGGAGCATTTATTTGGCTAAATACTCAGCAGTGACTGTAGTACGGTCACATGTACGCCATTGCCGCTGTGGCAAGTTGTTAATAGACTAGTGCTAACCCAGCAGCTAATTGGGCACTAGTCCATCAACAACTTGCCACAGCAGCAATGGCGTACAATGGCAAAACATCCAGCCAATCATATTAATTAGTGCACATGCATCAAAGAATTATTGAATGACCCTTTATGTGACAACAATCACTTTATCACTCTGCTCCTAATTAGCTTAAAGTTTATCATTAAGGTTTTGAATTTGGATCAGTAAAAAATTTATCTAAAAACAGTTAACACTATAATTTTCTTATTCAAATTTAGCTGATCACCAAATTGTTGTTACTATTTTCACAAGGGGCTATGTCAAGTGCCAAAAATAATATGTAATCAAGGAAACAATGCCAACACAAAGTAAACAACACATATTGAGATTAGCGTAAAACATATACACAATGGGTAAAAAGATGGGATAATGTAGTAAATGGGAAAACAAAAAGGAATAAACAAAGAGGCAACAGTATCAAAATAATACAGAATTTATTGGGGCAAAAGCTATAAAAACATATGGAAAGGTTAGTAAAAAATCAATGAGAGAATTAGAAAAGCTTCTGAAGGACCTCAACTTGGCAATTGCCAAAATAAAGGACATTGAATGCAAGGTCAAAGCCAAAGTGAAGCCCGCTGTCCTCACTGGGGTCAAAATTGACAGGGTGTCCGCAAAGGCACTAATGTCAAAAATGCCTGACACCCCAGAGAAGACAATCAAGTGCTTACTATAAATTTAAAAAACTGTGGCTGAGGGCCTCCAGTTCAAGGCATACAATCTTTCCGCACCGTCTGTCTGAGTTGATGACCCGGAGATGTATGCCCACCTCAAACTTGCCAAGCGTGCTAGAGCAGAGGATACCAAATTGCCCGCACAACTGCTTGCGCTGAGAATGGCAAAGCCAGCTGAAGCCACCAGCAAGGAAGAAACACGTGAAGGTAACATAAAAATTATAATTAATAAAAATTATTAAATACTTACCTTTTTTTAGAAGATGTTGATGGTGAACTCTGCTGGGTCCTGGTCCCTTTTGTCCCCCCCCACCTTCTATGCCAACTATACAAATAATGTGGCAAAGCAGCTTTTCCTGTCTCCCCCTGTCTTGCGGGAGCTTGAAGACAGGATCCATGGTACATTCCCAATGTCCAGGGAGGCATTGGCTGGGCTTTTGCATGGTGAGAGGGCATCTGAGTGGGCAGTTACTGCCTACAAGGATGCCCAACTGGTCCGCCTGGACCCGGTTAACCTCAGTGGAGTTTACTGTGTAAACTCCATTGAGCTTGTTTGGGACGTCCTGACAATGCTCCCATTCAAGAATATACTGGAGATGGGCCGGGCTCATGCGGCTGCTTGCTTCTGCTTCCTGGTGGAGCATACCATCTCTTACCTGTTGGAGAACTTTGGGCGTGTGGTGTCAAAATTGGCTGTTGCAGACGCAACTGCCGTAAAGAAGACAAAAATCCTCCTGGCGGACTTTGGGCTGGCCTGGAGTGCCAACAAGATGGGGGTCCCTGCAGCTATGGAGCTGACCTTTGCCAAAACCAAACACGAGAAGAAGATTAGCAATGTATACAACAAATTGTGCAAGTTTACAGAAGCCTTTGCTGGAAAAAGGCTTCATCTTGTTGTTTACCTTGGGTATCTTTTCTTCTTTAGGATGAGCGCCAGTGTAGAGAACCTAGACAGGGTCCTTCTTGGGGTCAACAAGGCCAGGCTCTCACTGGACAGGAAGAAGGTCCCCCCTGGGTACAACTTGGTGGATCACGTCATCCAGGACACCCTGGTCCTGGCTGGCATCTTCGGGTTTGCAGCCCCGCCAGAAAAGCTGCTCCTCCATTCCCACCTCACCATCCTTCCTTTTACCAGCAGGCGCAAATACTTTAATATGGGTGTATCCACTGTCCACAGTGTGGCGGTGGAGGTTGTGTGCCACCTCTGCGCGGGGTGGGTACATACTGCCAAACCCATTATAGGTGCACTTAATTTTATCTCTATATCAATAAATATATTTATACTCTACTATATTTTTATATTATAAATAATTTTTCAAACAATATTTTAGCAAACAAGATTTGCAAAATACATTGCAGAAATGGGTTTCATAAAAGTGTAAAATATTACAGTAATAAAATAAATTTCAACCTTACAATTTACGTTTATTTTTATATAAGACTATTTTATATTTATTTGACAAAAGTGATATAAATATATTTGTGTAATCCAGTATCAAGTGTTTGGGATAACCTCAGATGACATATTAAATAATATATAATAAAATAAATAAATTACATCTATTGATGGATCTTCTGAATGTGATTGTGGGCGTAGAACCATCTAAATATAAAATGATAATCAATAAATCTTGAATAGTAAATTAGAGAATATAAAAAAAGTTGGACACACTAAGCCTTTAATTGATTGGCTGCTTGGCTAGGCACACGGGGATGAACAAATCAGTGTGGCCATAGAATTTGGCCACAATCTCAGCTGGGAGGGTATGGATCCTGGTCTACAGCAAATCAAACATGTCCTTGGTCCCTGTTGGGGTTCCTTGCTTGACAACTTGCTTGAGCCACCCAAAGACTTCCTCAATGGGATTTAGGAAGGGCAAATAGGCAGGGAGGAAGAGAAGGCGCAAATTTGCCGTGGCCAATTGCTGGGGGCCCACTGCAATGCTTGTGTCAATCATTGGGAATTTCTTGAGAATGTCAGCCACCTTGTGGAGACCAACGTTGTCCAACACAATCACATTGGTGAAGCCCGGGCTTGTGCGCCTCAGGTGCTCCTGGACTAATCAGAGGAATGACAAGAAGGTACAGCTGTTGAGAGAACCCAATATCATTTGATAAAGATCAACCCCCTTTGGACTGAGGAGAGCCACCATTGAGTATGCTGTGGCGCAGACTTCAGCACGCCAAGCCATCCCGTCATTTGAGCCTTTGGGGACATACCCATACTCATTGCGCATTGACAAGGCAAATGCTGATTTGTTGATATAATAGAATTTTGCCGTCCCCTTGGCTTTGAGGGCAGTGTACGCTTCAGCGTAATTTTTCTGGGTCTTGATATTGGCTGGGCTGTTCCAATTATAGGGAGATACCCTGAGCTTTTTCCAAGAAAATTGCATTCCCTTGACCAAATGATAATAGAAGGAAATTGAGGCCTCAACCCCAAAAGCGGACTTGACCATGGCCTGTATATTTGCCAGTTCAAGATGGCAGTCCCAGGTGATCCACTGGTATATTGCCCATTTGTGCTCCTTGGTGAGCATGATGGAAACACACAAGGATTTTTCCACAGCAAGGACTCGGCCAGTATCAATGAACTTGTTGAAGGTCTTCAAGGCGTACTTGGGATCCACCCCAACAAGAGCTGCAGCTGCCTTGTAATCACCAGATTCCCGCATGAGCCAGAGAAGGATGATGTGCTTAATGTCAGGAATGTGCTTGTGAGCAGGCTTTTTAGCATTGGGGATTGGCTTGTTGGCGTTGGGCACAACACAGGGTATGGGCACCTTGGTGTAAAACGCAGAAACTTTCTTTAGCACTAACTGTCCCTCATTGGTTTGATAGAACTCAGGCTCCTTGTTCTCCTCCTGATTGCCATCACTGATGTAGGGCTTGTAGCTAGTATCAGTACAGGCTTCACCTTCTCCAGCATGGCTGATGGGACCAACTTTTTCCAGTACACAACGTCAAACACATACAAAGTAAGTTCTACCTCCTTGTCTCTAACTGTTTTGGTAGTGGTAACCTTAGTGGGCTTCTGGGTCAGCTTTGGAACCCAAGGGCTTATGCTCTGCACCCTAGCAGCTTGTGCTCCTTGAACCAGATGTGTCAGTGCAGCATCACTATGGAACTCTCCTCTCCTGCCTCCATCCTGAGTAGGCACTTGTGTTGCACTAAGTCTATTCTTTGACCCGCGGGGCAACTGCAACTGCGGCGCACAACAGGTGCAATGGTAGTCTGTTGCTGTGTTCCTTCCATTTTGAGGATTTAATAAAATATTAAATAAAACTTAATTAAGTTACTCCCTATTTTTAATTTTTGCTTTTATATGTTTATGGATTGTCAGAACTTTTGGTTCTGCTCTCAGACCTGGTGGTCTGATAATTGTTTGCTTTGGTGTGTAATAGAGATTTATTGGTCATTATGTTGATATTAGCTTATATGGTGACAAGCGTTACTTGCAACTTCTGGATATTCCTTGGTACTGCAATGGCAAGGGAGGCAACTACAAGCGGCTTACTAAACAGGCGGCTTGCTTAGTTCTTCAAGTACTGATGACGGTCTTTGAACTTAGATAGTCTTCTTCTACTATGAAAACGTTCTACAGTAGGCAAGGGTTATTATTGTCTGCCTTCCATTAGTCCAATGGAAGGGCTTTTATAGAGCTTGCGCTCTCTTGCCAGGATAAGATAATCTGGCACTTCTAACTCTTGCTTGACCAGTCTTTTTGTCCCCAGACCGCCAGCATCAACCCCCAGATTCAGGCATCTATGCAATGGCATGGGATTCCATATCATAGTACCCTGCGCTGGGTACTTGTTTGTCATAGCATAGAGCATAATCTATAAGTGTGCCAACAATGGCGGCGCTAATTGATTACTCTATTTTTAGCGCATGCTATTTTGTTCTTAGGCAACTTTTCTGGCATTGATTTGCACTAGCACTGGCAGTTTTCTTGCAAATTGATCATATGCTTTTGATATTTGGAGAAACCCATAGTTACTAACCCGGCAGTTTGCCAGAGTATTTTGGAATAACTTTAGCCAATTGGGAACCAGTCATAATTGGTGAGTTATTGTATTCCTGGTTGTTCTTGCAGTAGTGATCTGAATCTACTCTATGAAGACTTCTTAGATCAATTAGGCCTGTTAACAATATATTGGAAGCTTCTACAATTATTGGCTTGGCGGATTACCAAGGTTAACAAGGTAGAACAAAGTCAGTATAAATTCCTGACATGGATATTCAATTAATATTTTTCCCACCCAATATCCCAATTATAGATTTTTTATTTCTTAGTTAGTTGTTTTTGGTTTTACCACACCCATTTTAGAATACCCAAAATAATTTCCACTCATTTTCCCATATTTTATGCCAAATTAAGCACCCAACACAATATTTTTAAAAAATTTGTTTCAGATATTGTGTCTTATTTTAGATACCTTGGTATCATTCTTGATTACAACCCATTGCACTCATTGTGTGAGTGATTTTGTTTACGTAGTGAGTTGCTATTGTGTTTTGTTTTTGGTTTGCGTTTTGACACACCTTGCTTGGGTGTATTTTGTCATCAATTTACATAGTAAACATATGTACACTGAAAGTCAACTCACACCATTTTTTTGTGAATCAATGTATTCTGGATTGTATTTTGAATGGTTTTGCTTTGCATGTGAGCCCTTTGTTGCTGTGTTTACCCATTTTGCCCATTAATGCCAATAAACCCTGTTAACAGAGTGTATATTTTAACCTGAGAGTTGGATTTTGTTTAAATCTGAAATCATTTTATTTAAATCTGAAGTATTTTTTCTTGTTGCCATAGCTTTTAAAACTACTGTACAAGATGCCCCAAGAAATAACAACATCTTGGGGCTCAGGGTACCAGGTTTAATAAAGATTGCCATAATGTCAGAGATCCAGTCTTGGGCAGCCAGCCCGTTGTTTCCAGGGGTGACCCGGGCTGGGTTTTTTACGGACAATGCCCACCACAAGAGGGGAGCTAACTTAAAAAGGTAGGAGGCAGACTTTCCCACCCAGGACCACAGGCTGGCAGCCGGGATTATAGTGTCAATAACCCCTATGAGGGTGATGTACACAATCCCAAACAGCTTGCCAGAATGGTTGGTTGGGAGGTTGGGTGAGGAAGCAGGCATAGGTTTTGGGGTCACAGGCAGTTCCATGGACAGGTTGTAAGCAGGGAGATAGTTGAATTTCCCTCTGAACAACTTGGGTGTTGAAAATGTCCACAGGCCTTGTTGGTTGTATCTAACTTCAGATTGTATGTGGGCTAAAGGGTCAAGTTTGAGCATCTTTTCCAGGGTGTAGTCCTTGTATTCAGATTTCAGAGAGTAGTCAGTAAAATGGACGGGTTCAAAGGGTACACCAGGAGGACAGGAAACTGCAGGCAGTGGGGCAGTGGGGCCAGGAGATCTTGAACTGAATTGGTAGACAGCAAATATAAAATAAGGCAATAGCTGTGTGAGCCAAAATAACATAACCTTTATTCAAAAATGGCAATAAGGTTTGAGCGCAGAATTTATAGGCATATATAGCATCCCACCTCCAAACTTAGTATTTCCCATAAGTGCTTCATCAAAATATTGGGAAGAATGTGGGTGGGTGGCCAGGAGGCCCAGGTGTAGGAGCGGCAAAATGGCACCTGGGCTGGATGATCTCTCATTGGTCCAAAAGTCCAAATTGGTCACTTGATTTCCTTGATTTTTGGCCGTGGTCACGAGGTTGGGCCCAAAGCCTGGGTTTCTCCTTGGCAGTTGAGTTTGATTGGTTACTTGAGAGGACTTCAAGCTCATGAAGTTCACGGGGCCACCTTCTCTGCCTCAATTAGGCAATTCAAGAAACTCCTCCTCAGGAATCATCATAATTGAACCTGTACTGATATTCTGACTTTGGGACTTAGCAGGGCCTTCAGCTTGCAGGGGCTCAATATCAGAAAAACGCGGGCAGGCAGGCTCTCAGTCCATGGGGCCAGCGGCCCACAGGAATTTGGGTTCAGGGTTTGAATCTTGCCCCTGGGCCCAGGTTTCAAGGGGTAGAAAATTATCAATCCTGACACAATTGGTTTTGTGCATTTTACTGAGTATCCTCTCAACCCAAACTAAGAACTGCAGACCTCGGAAGACTTACTGTGGTACACCATGTCACAGCCCATACCAGTGTCTGACTGGACTCCCACGGGAGAGGCAGGCAGGGCCTAGAAGGCCATGTACATAATGAAGGAAATATTGACAAGATAATTAACTGCAGTGGCCCAGGGATGCCAACTTCCAGTGTGAGGCACAACCTGATTGGCTAGCCCCAACACTGTAATATAGACAAAACCCAGCTTACTGAAGTCATGTGCAGGAAGAGTATCTGGAAGGGAAAGTGTCTGGTATCTCCTTCATATTTAGTGAAATATGGCCTCTAGAACAGCTAGGAGGGAGATCCAGGTGGTGGAGATGGTAAAACTCCAAGTCAAAGGCGCAAGCAGGCGCAACCAAAGGAATAGGAGCAGAACCAGGCAGGTAGGGGAAGCCATTGTAATATTGTTGTGTTGATTCATGTAAAGATGCTATCAGAATAATTATATTGGTGCAAAAATAAACAATTCCTGCAATCAAATAATGAGTCTTTGGCATAAAAAACATTTATTCAGATGATGTCAACAATGAGGAGGACTTCCCTTCCTCATTACTTATACTTACTGGGAATAACTTAGTCTCTAGTGCCATCAAAGGTCTGGTGACATTATCTTCAGTGACAATTAGCAATTTGTTTGGAAACCTGCATGTTTAGCATAAGGAGGGCTGTACATTAGTTGCTTCTTCATAGTGATGGGCTTGGCTGCAGCCTGCCAAGGTGCCACAACTATTAATAGAGCCTGCAAGGAATTGGTTGCACAATCAATCAGTCAAGCAATTGCTTCTACAGTTCACCATTTCCTGGTATAATGGGGTCCCATTTTGTAATTGGTGTTGATCTCAGGGCTTCATGGCATGTGGGCCTTGCAAACCCCTTGTGACAGAAATTTTTGGATAGTAAGAAGCAGTTTCCAGGTGGTGAGGAATCACCACCTGAATCCACATAGAGTTGATGATTAACCACCAACAAAGCTTCATATACTGTTTTGTGAAATTTCCAAAAGATACACTAGGGTTAAGCAAAATGGTTAACCCTAACCAAAGGAGATCAAGATAAATAACCTGAGAGAGAATCAATGAGTCTTTGGTGTAGAATTCAGGACATTGAGATGTTACAAATGTCTCAGCTTTGGATACGGTGGGGAAAACTCCTAGATTTGCGGGCATTGGATTGACATTGGGTGGAGGTGACAACAAAGTGCCAACAGCGGGGCCCCATCTTCCTGTAATGATTCAGCTAAGAATTAAATTGTAGGGAATTTAGTTCAGCAGGCCAACTACAGGATGCATTTAAAATAAAGTGAGATCAGAGTATATTTGATTTTTATTGAGTAAAATTTTGGAAGGACTCAACTCTTAAGAGTTGAAACAGTGAAAACTATTCAATATATATCAAAATTTGACCAAGTAATACCACCTAGATCCTTGGCTCCTATCCCTTCTACATTTTGAAGTGAATACTTGGTCCAGTTTGCAAAGAACCCTTGTGTGACTAACTTCTGATGACTGTGCCAATAAATAAGATCATATCTGGTGACTCTCATATTACGTCAATTTATCAATGTCAGCTTGCAAGGAGGAATTGAATACAACTGGCAAACAAGAGCATCTGTAACCCATTTTTAATCAACATTTTGATTTAGATCCATTAAATTAGTTAATTTTGTTAACGGGTTTCTAGCTTTTCAAGCTTTCTTACTTGGGCAGATAATTCCTGGCATTATGGAATCTACTGTGACACCCCTGGCCATTCAAGATCATTAGGGGTTTTCTCTGGAAAGGCAATAGGTAATTGTTTTCACATATTTTGTTGTACTGTGGCCAGGCATCCTAGCTGGTTGTATGGGGAATTCTGGGCCCTGACACACCAGACCAGAAGCTCACAAAGATTCATACCATTTAGTCTGCAATGACAAGGACATTAGTATGTACCCCCAAATATTCAACAGGAAGTACAACAATCCTGCTGCCTACCTGGTCCCCATGAAACCACCCCCAACACCCAAACCAACCATCATGCACCCCCACTCACTTCTGGCTCTACTGGACATAGGTGCAAATTCCTTGGAGTGCTTTATCTAGTACTTTACAGGATTGATTGACTCTGCCTTTCCTGTGGCTGGGCCATGGACTGTGGCCAGGAAAGCCATATCCTACCTGGTAAAGTTAGGTCTCATCCTCTGGTGGGCTGTTCCTGTATCTGCTCCTGCTCCACCAACTCACAATGATTCAGCAAGGTACACTTGATACCCTGACAACTGTAGTTTTTGCCTGCCCTGCCTCTATATTTTTGTTATTGTTGGACCTTACCTGCAGTTGGATTTCCAGCATGGCCTGGCCAGACAATCCAATAAATGATGTGGCATCATTAATTAGACCCTACTATCTCCACTCCCCTTAAGGCTGCAGTCCTTTATACCACAGCTCTTTAAAAGCTCTAATAAAGTTCTATTTTTAAAAAATAGCAGCATGGTACAGGGAATATACGTGGGGCTCATAACCCTATGGCTGTAGGATTATAACCTACCGCTGCTAATTTTTTTTAATCTTAATCTATTAATAATTTTATTTAAATTATAAAAAATTTACTTCAAAAACAACTCTTTTTATTAATTAGTTTTAATTTTACTTTGAAAAGGTAATAATTGAAACAAATACAGTAGTTTTCAAACATGTTGAGATAAACATGTATTAGTCAGTTTAGAACGCATGAACTTAGTCTAAAAACAAAATCAAAGTGGATTCAAATCTATTGTAATTTAATATAAATTCCTTAATTTTTTATTTTGTTTTTAGACTGAGTTCATGCGGTCTAAAAAGACTAATATATGTTTATCTCAACAGGTTTAAAAACTACTGTAATATTATTTTATTTTCAGTTACACAAGAGAATACTGTAAATTCAGAACTAATGGTAGAAATGCGGGATTGGACATCCTTGTCCAAATTTCAAATCACATTTGCGGGCAAATCAGCTGAGTGAAAGTTAAAATATTTAATAAAATCAACCATTTAATTTGACTTTTTTGATTTATTTAAATTTGAAAATTTTGAATCTTTGAGCAAAACTCAACTAAATAAAGACAAAACACATCAAAAAAGTTGGGATACATGAATCAGAAAAGTGGGATTCTAATGTACAATTTGGTATTTCATATAATTCTAACAAATCATAAACAACATGAAATTATTAATAAATCTGAAATTGTAGGATTTTCAAATCTAAGAACCAAATTTCAAATCATAGTTGAGGTGAATTTGAAATAAATATAATTTATGGGCATCTCAAACAGGAAGCCAAAGAATCTAGAGTGGATTCACAACAACTCTTTTGAGAATTGCAGAAATTCTCAAAAATCACCCAATTCTGTTTTAGGACAGCTAAAATTTAGATCTTACTATTCACCAACTTAACATTAAAAATGACTCAATATACACTCCTCTAATTTAGTTTGGTTTTTTAATAAAAAAGTTCTTTGTGTCTTCTTCTTCCAACAGCCAAGTAAAAAAGCTGTTCTCCAGCCTTGACAAAATCATGCAAGGCTATACTAGATCTTCCAACAATGAAGCCTCTGTCTATGGTCACTCCCAACCCACAGGCCCCTACCTAAGCACTACCCAGGAGTGTTTTTTCTCCTGCGCCCTCTAGCATGGCCATGTTTGAACACCACTCACAGGCATCTGCTGACACAAAATCTGTATTAACACTGGCATCCAGAATCAGCCAATTAAGCCAAGGGATATGTAAAGACCCAATAATTGGAGGAGTATTTTAGCTAAGTAGGGTACCAAGTGGGCCACTTGGAACCCGGTGAGCGCAGTCACAATGGGATAGACCGTCATCATCCATCAAAAGACCTTTGTGTGTACGTTATAATGTCCAAAATTACTGGCAAAATATGTGAGTATGTAGTATACTAGGGTGTATATAGCTACAGACTGAGTGGAGTGGGGAAAAACCAGTGTGGGCCAGGAGTACTGATTGGAGGAGTTGAGCTGTGCTGGTTCCTTGTAAAAGTACTCACCAGTTGGATCATTGAATGGCCCATGCAGTTGATAGTGTTGGTGGCCTCCAATCCCAAGGCAGGCTTTAAGAACAGCTGAGAAGATAAGATGATTCATCTTCTAGTCCTGGGGAAGGGAAGACAAAGCTTAGTGTCTTTGTCTTTCTGAAGGGTAAAAGCCTTGGTTGATTTATGTGATTTTAATTTAGGGGTAATTTCACTCAATGATAGCACAAACTATCATCAAGTGATTTGGCTTTATTGTATACTATCATCCTTGTGGGGCATGAATAGTGAAAAACATTGAACAGGAAACCCCAAACACTTGGTGCTGTCTGGAATTCCCTTTTGGGATTGGGATTGGAGGGGTTTGGCAAGCAATGAATTGTAAATCTCTGAATTGTATTGGTTTGGTGATTCTTCAGGCACTTTCATTCACCCAAATTCCAATTCTGCAATTACTGCATTGAGTGATTTGCAGGGCAGCCTGTCAGCGCCATCCAAATTTGGTAGATTCCAAATTTGGGCAGCACTTTCCCCTAAATTTGGGTTTGGGGAAATTATCTTTTCTGCTTTCCCAATTTGGCAGTTTCCCCATCCAGAAGGGGTAGACAGTCCTGCTGTGGGGGGTGCGCCGCCCCCACTGGCTGGCTGGCAGGCGGGCGCCTGGCGGTTGGCGGTTGGCGGTTGGCTGTGCGGTCTGCGGACGGCCGGGGTATAAAACCCAAATTTAAAAATGTTTGAACTTTGCTTTTCTTTTTTATCCACTTGTTATTCTGCAACAGTTTCCCCAATTAGGGGGAACTGCTGCCTTTTTTTGTCTTGACCTTTAGGTCCCATTGTGGGCAAAATTTTGTCTTGCAAAAGGTTGTTGTCAGGAATGTTCCTGAGACGTGGTGTGGGTTCAATCTGTTTCTGAAGTGCAAGCCAGATATATTATCAGGGATCTCAGTAGCCTCTTCCAGGCATATAAATTGTTGTATGTAGGTCTCCAGACTGTCTTACTTGGTTCAGGCAGATGGGTCTCATGTAGGCCTGGATCTTGGCTCCAACAGGGGTGGTGGCAGAGTTCATTCTCTCCAAGAATCAGTCATAGGAGAGGATGAGGTCTGGGTCTTCTTCTAAGCTGGTCAGGAAGGTCTCTCTAGGGTTTTCCTTCAGTTGGACGACCACCATCACAACCTTCTGAGCAACATCTCTGAAATTCTCAGGGTGGGTGAAAAACAAGGCATTAATCATTATCATTCCTTTTCTGAAGCCAGTCAAATCCATTTTGGGCAGGTCAGGAAGGCTTGTGGGGGAAGCAGTATTCTGGTTGGAGGTGGAGATTGTCACAGTCTGGACTTGGGATATCTTGGTTTCAAAACAGCAGGCTCAATCCACCAGCAAGGTTTCAAACAAGAAGGTTTGTGACCCGCAATCCAATTATCCGGCCACCCAAAGCCAAGTTAGGAAGGCAACTCAGATTACCAAATGCAATAACATGAACAGAAGTCAATCCTCACCGGAGGGTAACTTGTTTTGCTGCTTGACTCATTATAAGGATAAGGCCACCCCCTTCAACATCCCACAGTGTGATTAACACTATCATGTTTCTACTATCCACAATTCACAAGGACTATATAATACTTATCTCTCAATAAAGAATATTATCTAGTTTCCAAATATTTTCCCCTTGTAACCCTGCTAAAACAGCACAGTTACAACATTAGTAGCACAGGTAGGTTTTCCATCCTACTTTAACCCCAAAATTCTCTGCCTGTTGTCTGTACTTACTGCAGTCAAAAAAAATCCTTGATAGAATCATGTCTGGCCTCCTGCTGGACTGGACTCTATACGCATCTAGTACCAAAATACCTGATGGATTTGTCCTGTACCAGAATATGAGTGATCCCGCTTCCTGCCTTCAACGCCCTGTCCACACAAGGTTTTTTTTTTCAAATGCCCACTGCCATTTCTTGAGCAACTGACAAATGTCATGCCTGCCTGGGTAGCTCAAAGACTTTGAAGCGCTGCATTGGAACCTTTTGCTGGAGCCAACAGCAAACACTGTGGCATGAGTCCAGTCTGCCCAAAGCAAGCTGGCCCAAATGGAATGCCCGCAACAGTTCTGGTTGCTAAAATCTACATCCAATTGGCTCACAACACTGGTACCTGGTGCAACAAGTGGCACAAAGAACACACTGAGAAGAATTGTGATACTTTCAAGCAAGACTTCTTGGCAAGATTGTGCTGAAGGACACCACACTCATAGTCATCTGCCAAGTTAAGAACTGACCCAGACTAGACAGTGAAGGAGCTCACCTGCGCTTACAAGGAAGTCCAACTATGTGCCCCCTCTGATATAGCTTTTGACATGCAAGCTACTCACCTCATACTACAACACGCTCAAGTCACATGTAATGAGACATATAAATCTGGACCAGTAACCAACTACAAAGCCTATATTGCAAGGCAGAGAAAGCAGAACAAACATCCAACACTCTCCGCAAGGCACAAACAGGAAAAGAAGAGGGGTCCCAAAAGATTCTCACCCTGCTGGGTGTTCCAACCAACCACCCCACTGGGAACAACAACAACAACAATACAAACCACAAACCTGCAGATTCAAATGTACATGGGAATGGAAAAAATAGCCAGTCAAACCAAACCCATTTCTGTATCACTGCCACACAAGATAACCAAAACAAGGGAAAAGCCCGGGGAGAGCACTAAGCAAGCCAAGCTCACCCTGCACAATTCCTGACTCTCTCAACAATGAGTACCAACTTGAGGACATGGACCAATGTCCAATGATCAAGTACCCTCAGAAGACCCAGTACTTTACACCATCACCAGACATCCAAATAAATTGATGTCTTATCCTTTCGCCTTTGCAGTTACACAGGTTCAGCACTCCTGGACTTGGGCACAGATTGAACCCTAGTAACAGCAGCTTTTTAGACAAGTTCAAGTTAGCCACTTATCCTTTGTGGATTAAAAACGTGGTTTTAGCTGATGAACAGCATTCCTGTGACACGGGAAGCTGCCCCCTTCTCTGTCATGCTAGAGAACCACCACTCTACCATCCAGGGGGTCCGTCTTGACTTTCCCAAGTTTGACATTGTACTGGGACCGGACTGGCTGCAAAAGAACAATCCCATGTTGACTGGGCCACCTCTGTACTGACCATCAAATGTGAAGGTGCCAATCACCAGATCTACCCTGACTCAGTAGACTAACTCCTGCACAACCATGTCTTAGTACACATCACAGAAACCTTGGACAAAAAAGGAGAACCTCAAGGCAATTGAATGGGACTCTTGTCAGTACAAGATCATACATTTCAGGATCACTAGGACACCACCACCACTCAGGATTGTGGGGGTAGTACTCACCCAGAAATCTTCAAGAGGCCCTACCCGGTTGCCGCCAGAGAAACATCCAACACTCCATCCAACTCAAAGGAGCTGTACCTAAGGAAACCCATCTATTGCCTTACCCAAACAAGGACAACTCCTTTATGTGCTTACCTCAAGGAGGCATTGGAGAAAGGGACTTAAATCTGCCCCTCACAGTCTCCTTTTGGTGCTGCCGTATTCTTTGTAGCAAAGAAAGATGGTACCCTACGCCTAGTCACGGATTATTGGGCCCTAAACAAAGCTACTATCAAGAATTGTTACCTGCTACCACTCATTGACAACCTTTTTGATGCCTTGGGTGGCTCCACGGTCTTCTCAAAATTGACCTGACTACAGACTATAGCCAGATCTGTATTAAGGAAGAAGATATTCCCAAAACAGCCTTCCACACTAAATATGGTTTTTATAAGTGTGTGGTACTCAACTTGGTATAATAAACGCCCCCAATCAACCTTTGTGACCTTCATGAACAAGGTGTTTGTCCCCCACATTGGCAAGAATGCTCTAGTATACCTGGACAACATCTTTGTCTACAGTCCCTCAGTGGAACAACATCACAAGGACCTGGGCAGTCTTGCTTTGCCACCCCTTGGCCTGAGCTTATAAGCTGCTAGCCAGAAGCCCTCCAAATGCCTATTCTTCCTGCAAACAGCTGTCCTTCTTGGGACACACATAGTTTCAAAAGATGGCATTAAAACCTGACAGCCAGAAAATTCAGGCCATTTGCAAAATGCCACCTCCAAAAGGACAAGCCAGAACTAGCATATTCTTGAGAATGGTTGCCTATGTACAACAATTTATACCCAACTGTGGCGTCCTGACTGCAACTCTGTCTGCCATAACTGGCGCCAAATCTAAGTTTGTATGGAGACCACAACGTGACCTTTGCTTTAGACATCTTAAGGAGGAAGCTCACAACAGCACCCATCCTACAATACCCCAAACATGATGGGGAATATCAAATGGGGGGCATAGGGCACTCAGACACATCCATTGGAGGGTACTACAAATCAAAAATAATAATGGTGACTTCCTGCCTGTAGCCTATTAATCACACAAATTAACAGATGGTAAAAAGTGCTGATACCATATACATGACAAAGAGTTGTTTAGCAATTGTGCACTGCCTTGTCAAATGGTGTTGCTATCTAGAAAGGCAAGAGGAGTTCATGGCCTTGACAGACCACAAATTGCACTCATCTACTTCAAGACCCAAGCAAACTTATCCCAATGAAGCAAGTCTGCTGGATGGAGCTTCTAGAGAAGTTCAACTGTGCTCATACAATATAAGCTGGGCCTAGAACTTGCCATAGCGGACCTGCTTTCACACCTATACATCAGAGCCACAAGAGGCAAAGAATGGGCTTAACCCAGACTGGCCTCTCCTGGTGCTCCAGACAAAGGACAAAGGCTTCCCCCTGGTACCACAGACATAACAAAAAACCGTCATTAAAAAGACAAAGCACTTATTTGCAGACGTATATGGAACCCTACATCAAAAAATGTCCAATGGAACAACCATCCCACTTATATTCCCACACATCAGCAGATTGACACAATCCTACATTACCACAGAGAGACTTGGGACACACAAAAAGCTGTAACCTCTACAAATTCCTTAAACACAAAGCGTTCTGGCTGACCTTATACCGAGACATCCAGGAAGTCTTGGACCAGTGCAAAGTATGTGAGAAATTTGCAAGGGAGCAAGACCCCACCTAAATCAGTATTACCTATTTGCACACAACTGCCATTCAGAGGTGTGGGCCCTAGACGTGTAGGACCTATTCCAGGAAAGTACAAAAAAGAAATATATCATCACTGCCTATCAACGCTTTGCCACTTCCTGGCAAGTGGTGCAAGCAGTAAGGTCTCACACAGGCAATGCCGTAGAAAATTCATAGGAAGAAAAGAAATCATAGAAGTAAGTTCGGAAAGCCAGAACTCCTGATCACTGACAGAGGCAAAGAATTGACCTCTGAATATACCAATGTATACCTCACCAAGAATGAGGTCCAGCACACAGTGACAATACCTTACTATCCTCAGGCCAATGGATGCATGGAACAACTGAATGGCAGCCTAGTGCAGGCCCTGTCCAAGCTCACCGCCAGGAGGCCCAAGGACTGGTATAAGCAGCTACCAACTGCATTGCTTGTATACCAGACCTGTGTGAACAGATCCACCAAGAAAAGCCCCTCTGAGTTAGTTTATGGCACACAACTCAATATTGCCCAAGCAACATCAGGACCCAAACTGGAAATGCCCAGTGAAGTTCTGCTCCTCTTGGACCTTCAGGTCATACAAGCCAATAGCAACCAACTAGAAAGAGAAGAAAAATGCCTAAAGAATATCTTTTTCCCTATCTAAGACAGACATGAGGTCAGTGACAAAGTTTGGGTAATGAATACCAACAAGAGTAAATTACAGCCAGAAAAAGTGGGCCCTGCCATCATCCTAAAGGTAAACAAAAACAACACTTACCTTGTGCAAGGACTCAGAAAACAAAAACAGGAAAAGATCATCCACCATGATTGCCTCAGGCCCTGCAAAGCAAGACAAAAGTAACAAGAGACCGTCTTACCCACCACCAAACAACAGCTAGTTCAGTATGGCGCCCGGGCTCCTGACAATCTCCCTGACAACCTGCCCCCAGAGGAGGCCAACCTTCAGCTGGGGGTTTCAAAACAGCAGGCTCAATCCACCAGCAAGGTTTCAAACAAGAAGGTTTGTGACCCGCAATCCAATTATCCGGCCACCCAAAGCCAAGTTAGGAAGGCAACTCAGATTACCAAATGCAATAACATGAACAGAAGTCAATCCTCACCGGAGGGTAACTTGTTTTGCTGCTTGACTCATTATAAGGATAAGGCCACCCCCTTCAACATCCCACAGTGTGATTAACACTATCATGTTTCTACTATCCACAATTCACAAGGACTATATAATACTTATCTCTCAATAAAGAATATTATCTAGTTTCCAAATATTTTCCCCTTGTAACCCTGCTAAAACAGCACAGTTACAACATTGGCAACAACTCCTTCTTGGCTTTTGTTTATTTCTTGGGTCATGAGCTGTCTTGGGTAGTAAGCTGAGATCAAAAATAAAAGCATACAAGATGCCCCTATAATCAAAGAAGAATAGGGGCCCAGGGTACTAATTTTGATAGGGTTGACATACTGTCACAGCCCATACCAGAGTCCATATGGACTCCCACAGGGAAGGCAGGCCAGGCCTGAAAGGCCATGTACACAATTGGCGTGATCCTGACTATATAATTCACACCAGTTACCAGAGGACACCAAATTTCTGTATGGGGCACAACCTGATTGGCCAGCCCTAATACTGTAATGTAGACAAACCCCAACTTACTGAAGTCTTGGGTAGGAGACGCGTTGGGCAAGGGGGTGGAGGGGATCTCCTTCATGATAGTTGTAATCAGGCCTCTAGAATAGCCAGGAGGAAGATCCAGGTGGTGAGGGTGGAAGAACTCCAAGTCAATGGCATAAGATGCTGTAACCAGATGGACAGGAGCAGAGCCAGGAGGGAAAGGATAGGTGTGAGTGTATTGTGTAGTAGATTCACAAAGAGATGCAAACAGAATGATTATATTGGTGCAAAAATAGATAACTCCTGCAAGAAAATAATGGGCTCTGGGCATAAAGTAATTTATTTTGAGATGTCAACAGTGAGGAAGGCTTCTCCGCCTCACTACTTATGCTTACTGAGGAATACTTAGCATTTTGTGCCACCAGAGGCCTGGTGGCATCATTTTCAGTGTACTTGCAAAATGGCTTGGGAATTGTGCACTGAGACCTGGGGAGGGAAGGGCATTGGCTGTTTCTTCATGGTCATGGGTCTGACTGCAGCATGCCAAGGTGCCACAGCTATTATTAGAACCTGCAAGCGTTCAAGCGCCCAATCAAACAATTGTTTTTCCAATTTACCATTTACCAATAGCAAAGGGACCCAATTCCGCGTTTAATTTTGGTTCCAGGGTTTAGTGGCATGTGGCCCCGCAAACCCCTGGCCTTTTTGCATTCAGAAATGGGGTTTCTTCTAGGAAGGCAGTTGACAATGGCTTCCACACTGTTGGTTGTTTTATCTCCAGGCAGGCTAGCTGATTGTCTAGGACATTCTGGGCCCTAACATTTGTGTAGAAGGTGGGATCATTCTTGCTTGTGGTGGCGCCTTCAATTCTTGAATAGACAACATGCACAGATGGCTCTTCAGTTGTGGTGAATGGCTCATAGGAAGTATAAAAATGTGGGGGCATGAAGTGGCAATCCTGGGATCCAAAGTGTGGGGCCAGGTGACAACTGGGTACACAGTGGAGGTATATGTAGCCTCATTGTTCCCAATGATATTGGTATGGGAGACTTTGGTGGCAGGCATTGAGAGTGGCTTTTGCCTGGGATTCAAGCTGCTAGTTCTGGCTTGTGACGCAGGAGGTGGTTGGCTGGTGATGACGCCTTGGGAGGCCTATGTATTGGCATTACTCTCATTGAGTTATGTTCTAGGTCTATTCTTGGACTCTCTGCGGTGCCCTTGTGGACAGGCTGCCCTGTGGGCTTATGCAGGAGCAGGTTGGGAATGGGAAAGTCTGTACATAAAAATAAAAATACAAAATACATTTTAGATAAAACATGTGTTTTATTTAGCTATCTGGTTTATTTTTGGGTTGCTGCTCACTCTTGATTTAGCCTTGAATAGGGATAGAGGTTCAAAATCTGGTATTTTAAGCATATAACATTTTAATAGAGCCTATTTTAGACAATTTTACATTTCAATTGATTTTTGTGTCTAAACATGGTCATTGAAATTGAATTTTTCATTTGAATTCAGTCATAGTGAAGCTTCCTGATCTGGGTTAGTGTTCCCTAGTGTACTTGAGATGTTTTCAAAGTTGATTTCAGCTCCTGCAATCAATATTTGAGTTTACTGGTGGCACTCATTTTTGATTAGAAATTTGGTTCTTGGATTTGGCAATCCCGCAGCTCCAAGAAACATAGTAAACTTAATGAAAGTGGTTGGTGGATTTGAACGCTTCAAATCTGATTCCAGTTAGTTCTTTCTGTCCATTGGAAATATGCAGTTTGGCTTGAACTTTTCAAAGTGTCTATGAGTCCCCATGATTTGAAATATTTAAGCAAAGATACAAAGGGTTTGATTTAATTAAAAAAGGCCATCACACAAATGTAATTTGAAATTTGGACCAAGGATCTGACAATCCCGCATTTCTACCATTAGGTTATGAATTTACAGTATTAACTAAAGGTCTTTACTCAGTACTTTGGCTTATCTACTATGTTTAGGATTTTTGGATTCTATTACCCCTTTTGTTACTCAGTACAAGTTTTTGGCTGGCCTCTGCAAAGGCATGTTTCAGACTGCTCCTACCTTTTTGTACCTTCTAAACCTGAATCATAATGCTTTGCAAACTGTAGCATATAATCTTGCATCCAGATGGGCAAGACTTTACAGTGACTCTGAGTGAGATTCCTCCAGCCCAGAATCTTTGGGGATAACTGACTTGTGTAAATTTGGTCCAAGTGGTTTTAATCCCCAGGGTGATATCTTCTCAGACCAGGCTAGCAAAGTACACATCTGTGTGGAGCAAAGGTGCTGGCACACTACAGGAATATCTTGGGAGCAGCTGGTTAGGTAGGTTGGTTCAAGTTTCCTCTAGCGGCGAGGAAGCAGAATTGCTTGATGGGTATAAGTGCATCATTGAAGATGGTGTACCCTGCAGGGATGGCCTACCCTTCTTTGTAGGTTTTCCAGCTGGTTAGGAGTGCCATTTCTTGGGTTGTTTCTCTTTGAAGGGATTTCAACTCAAGTAAAGTAGGTAGGGATGACCTACCACTGATACCACTGTCCAGTATATACTTCTATGAAGTATATAATACAAAATAAGGGGAATATTTAAGAAGGAAATGATATATTTATCTGATATAAAAGAAGAGTGTTATATAGTAAAGGCATAAGCTACATAGTGTCCATGTAGATTGTAGACGTCATGGGGCTTTGGAAGATCTGGATTCCCTTGAACTTGAATACTTGATTCTAGTGTAATTCTGGATTTTGTGTTGGGGCCACTTTTGCTTGTCAATCGAATTGTTTCTCAGGGAAATGATTTCCCGAGCGAGTAATCAAAGATGTTGCAACATTGTGATAGGCAAAACGTTGCTTTTGTTGTGTGCCGCTAGAAGCATCCATCACAATTGGTATTTTCGGTTTATTTTTTTCAAAATGTGTTTTCTTTTAAAATTATGTGGCCGGCTAATAAAATAAAGGGAGGTGGTTGGTGAGGCATATTTGGCATTTGAATGCGTTTAATTTTATTAACCCAACTAGGGGTGCCCTTAAGGTTTAAATATCGAATTTACTCGGTAAATTCCAGGAGAAACCCGATGCGTGAAATTAGGAGATTAAAGTATAGAAATTACAAGCCATCTACACTATTAGCTAAAGGAGACGAAGTTAATAGAAAGGCACCAGATTGAACAGTGTGATCCATGCTCATAGAAGACCAATTGATGTTGGCAAGTGAGCTCTCTAACAGAAGATCAAAGCTAAAAGATAAAAGCAGGTCTGCAACGCCGTCAAATTGACAAACGATGGGTACTAGTTGATCAAAGTCCAGGTCCCATATCAACTCATTAGATGCTTGGTTCCAATTGGGAGCAGGCTGAGAACGAAGAGAGCCAGATTGCTTGACGTTGGCGCCAATTTTCATAGAATTGACTCGTTTAGGTTTGATACTGTCCTTGACTCCAAAGCTAAGCCCAACTCTGAGGGCATTTGGGTCAGCATCAAATGCAGCATTGATGCTTAAGGGAAGCAGTGGGTGGTGGGCGGATGGAGCAACCATCTGGATCCGATACATCAGAAGGACCACTTCGTGATCTTTGACAGCTTCCAAGTTGTCTAGATGCAGTGTAAATCCGGGATTGGCTTCTGTGACAAATTGGGGATTGGGAACAATTTGGATTTCTCCATCCTGCAAGGAAGCAAGGGTGGAGTTGAGGTAGTCAATACAGCTATCATGATTAGAATAGACTACTCGTAGTTCGCCCGTGACTTGGGCTCTGCAGCTGCCGTCAGGCATCACTACAGCGTCTACTCGTTCTACGGACCACGCTCGTAAGCCAAGTGGCTTAAAGCCAGAAATGCTCTCACTCGGAGATTCGACATAGACTTTTTCTGGGACAGTGCTCAGAGTGCGCTCCAAGTCAGTCATACTGCGATCACCTCTCCTTCCGCGGGGGACTTTCTGTTTAGGCAAGGTTCTGAGAGACGAGGTCACATTACTAAAGGCAAGAGCAATGTCCTCAGGCTTATCCTTGATGGCCTCTTCTTTGATGTCAAACTTGACCTTCTGCTGTGGGGCAAAGCTGCTCGAATCCGAAAACTCGTCACTGTCCCTGTCGCCTTCAGAGTGCATATTTTCAGGGGGCGGCACAGAAAAGCCATCGTCATCTACAGCAACGGGAAGGGGCTGAGGTGGATTATCAAAACTACCAAAGCTGATCATGCTTCCAGTCCGTGGTTCGCGAGTGCTTATCTCGCTAGCGACGGAGACTTGACTGCAAACGTTAGTTCTGCTCCTTAAACTCATACCTGGCATTGAAAACCGAATTTTTTCTTGGACGAAGAATCCAGGAACCAAACCCAGCTACATCGTTAGCAATAGAAACTCCAAGAAATTACTGTCAATTTTCCCTGCAAGTTTATTGGAAGTGCTCAGAGCTTAGATCGATCAATAAAAGCCAGTAAAATACACTTACAGCTTGAAGACAGGTTCAGGTCCCGATATACCGAACAGAATTCTGAAATTTGTTCAGAAGTTACAAATTGTTGAATTGAATTGAGGGAATGTTCAATAGACTTTATAGCAGTTAATAAGTTAACCAACCTAAACCATACCTGGGTGTTCTGAACCATCGTTTCAGTCTGGAGTAGATTATAGGCACTGAAAGCCTTTTTGATCGTCTCAAGTCGGGAAAGATCGACCCATTCATTTTGCTTATCACATATCAGCCAGGAGTATTTAAAACGTTACCTCATAAAATCGCTTCATTTCAGAATCTAGATTGGTACGGACTTCTTCAATTGACTTTGAAAGTTCCGCAATTTTTTGAGCTGAAAATGAGAAACGAAGTAAAGAAAAGGTACCTGTCGTGTCATTTTTCTTGCCCTTGTTTTTCTCGGCTGTTTTTTGAAGCTGTTAAATGTTATAAAACTATATTGCATGTGCTAAGTACCTTTGAAATCTTATTGTTTTTGTCTTCAAATTCTTTTACAAGGCGCTGAGCATTAGTTTCGATCTGAAACGAGTGTTAGAACTAAAGCCTCAAGCCTAGAAGAATAAAACCACTCACCAGTCGCAAATGGCCAGATTCTGGAATGAATATTCGTCGCTTCCCGCACAGGGCGCTCAACTGTTTTAAGAAGTCCCTGAGCTAACTGCGCATGCGTGACCGAAAGATTTCCAACTTCTAGTTGAATGATATCCCAAAGAGAATCAAGCTTGCTGAAGAGAATTTAAAACAGATCAAGTGAAAGTACAGTGACGATATAAATATGAAAAACAAAGAAAAAGGATAAATACCTGAAGAGCCCTCTTTCAATAACCAGCTGCTTTTTAGATAATTTTGCAAGCTGGCGGGAATAATTTTCTTCGATCTGGGCTCTAGAAAGTTTTCAGTGAGTGAAAGTTCAAAAATCAATTTTTTTTAAAGAGCAAGGGGGTTTACCTTTCACGAAAGAAATCAGCAAGCTCCTCATCCATCTGCCGACTTCGCTTGGCCCTATTGGCCATGATATCAATTCCAGTCCGAGGTTTTTCTTTCTATATTAAAGTTGCTCGATTAAAAGAATGGCTAAATAAAATACCATAAACGTGTCGAAATACATTGTGGCGGCCATAGCTTTATAGATGATGGCTGTAAATCTTAATTAAATGTTCAGAAAGCTATTGTTCTTTGCGTGATATGTTAGTTATTCTTATATTTAAGGCTGCAAGCCACTTGACTCACGCCTAGGGTGGCGCTTGTATGATTCAGCATCTATTAGATGGATGATGTCAAACTCAAGTGTAAGATAGGGTAACTTAGGGATCCATAGCTTTATCGCATGATTCAAAAAAGTGGAGTTTAATTGGGAAATTATATTCTCTATAGTATGAAGTGGGGAGCATTAGGTTAGGCTTCCACCTTGAAACAATCAAATCCAACTTATCCACGATCCCAAATCAAAATCAAAAGATGGAATCTTGGATGGGATTTGAATTTAATTATGGGCTAGATAACTCAAGAACCCTTTTAAAGTAGTGATTTACAATGCACACATTTCAACACTAATTTTGGGCCTTGGCTCCTATTTAAAGCCAAGCCAAGTGTTACATTAGAGCCATTTTCAACTGCCTCCAACTTCAAAAGCTCAACACCTGATATAATTTATTCATTACTTTGATATATCTTGTTACCAAATAATCAAATTTACACGCACATAAGCTTTTAAATACATTTAATATTTAAGCTATTCTAAAAAGGATTTAGCGACTACCACGTATTAAAATCTGGGCTCATGATTTTCACCGCAACAAATATAAATACTAAACTAAATCTTACTTTTTTGATCAAATTGATTAAAATCATGGAGCCATAGCTAAACCCTTAAGGAACTAGCAAAAGTGTTTTATTTACAATCACAATCCCCAAACTATTGATAAGGAAATTGAGGCAACCCTGTACCTTCCACTCCGAGCCTTAAATAACCATACTTGTAGCATTTTCTCCCTTTCATAAGTCTAAATATCAACTTATGTAACAAAGGTTTAAAAAACTATGTATGGTCCAGCTTAGTCAGAACTCTTCATAAATATCATTAAGATCAGGATCTCACAATGCAAACAAATAAACCCTCACACATCCAAGTTTCTATTCTGTTCACTATGGCTTACCAGGGCGCCCAAAAGTTGTGCACTATAGTGCAAAATTTGCATACAAAAATAAGAGCAATACAAAATCAAGTCCACAGCACACAAAACATGAAGGAAACATAGCTGGCACTATCTCAGTGCAGAGCTGTCCAAAACTAATCCATGCAATCTGAAACAATTGTTGAATAAAAAAGTCCTAGTTTACTTTTTGGGGTAAAAATTGCATAACGTCAAAGGAACATTATAAAAGTGATAAAAATAGCAATACCAGGCCAGCTTGAACAAATATATAAGCTCAATACACATAAACAGATAATATGGCAACAGGGGTAAGAAATTTGGTATCCGAAATAGTATAAAAGTCCAAAGTACAGTATATCAAGAATTGACAATAGCAATTTTATTCACTTCAATGAAAAATATCACTCAACCCAAACAAAAGGCAAGTCCACCCAATAGAGAGCACCAAGGCCGCAGGCGCCCAATAAGGTCTATCAACAGAGCCCCTGTATGCAGGGATGGTGAAGCAGCCAAGAGCACATCCAGCAACAAGGAGATTATTTAACACAACCCCAGAGCCAGACTGTTTATACTGAAAGAGCAGTGAGCATTAATTCCAATGTGCCAAAGCTTGCTAGAAAATCTCAAACATTTATCACATCCATAAATGTAAATAACAAAACAATTGAGCAAATTTCTCTAGTATATCCACCTGAATACCGCAAATATGCACCTAGGGCAAGTATGCATAAGAAATATAATATTATACTTGGCACTAGGTATGACTGTTATGTGAGTGAAGGAGATGTAGAGTAAGAGTGGCATGTTTGGCTCTTGGGAAAGACATCTAAGATAACACAGCAGGGAAACCTTATTACAAAAAGTTTGAGGTTCAAAGCTAGTCTTGGGTTAGCCTTCAGAGCAAAACTAATGAGATTACCTTAATTTCCTAGAAATATAAAAGAGAGCTTCTGTGGGGTTCCTGTCCACCAGTCCCCAAAGTGTGTCCTAGATCGTAGCCAGGGACCAGCTGGAAGGGGGTGTCATTCTCTAGTAAGGGGAAATGTATCTCAGAAATATGTATAGGGGTCAAAATTGGATTTTATTCACTCTCAGAAGGAAGATCCCCTTAGAAACCTTCTGGTATTTGGCCCAGGGGGTCAAGGAAATAATATGGATTTGCCAATACTTGGAGTCCTCCAACAATATCTTGGACTCTTTGTACTTGGTCTTGGACACCTGCACCTTAGTCTTGGACTTCTTCTCCTTAGACTTGGACTCTAGCGCCTTAGAATCAGACTTCTGCGCTGCGCTTAGGATCCAGCTCCTTATTCTTGGGCTCCTGCTCCGTTATTGTGGGCTTCAGCTCCCTTTATAGCTCCAGTGGCCCTGTTATTCCACTTGTCAGTCCAATAAAGCTCCTGCTGGTGATCAAAAGGCTTCCTAAAACTTCTTGGCAGAAACTCAGAAGGCCTCAGAAAGATCCCGTCAAAGACCCGGAAAGACCTCCAAAAAGACCTTCAAAAGACCTCATAACTTTCCAGCCAGCCACCTTCTTATAGTGTCCTTTTCCCAACGGTTCCGCCTTCAAAAGGGCTTTCTCCATAAGCTTAAACCATTGACGCTCACTTTTTCCTATAATAACTTAAGCTTACATACTTACTTTCTCAAAAGCTTAAAGTATTAATTCACTATTTCCTTGCTTATACTTTTAGCTTTTGGCTTCCAACCAATCATTTTCATCAGGAAACCTGCCAGAACTCAACCAATGAATGCAGAGCGCAGAAATAGACCATTTTTGAAGTTCCACCGGGATTCAACTAGGAAAATAATTTCCACAGCTCAAACCGCTCAAATCAACAACTCTTTGCGCACCAAAGCGTTAACCGGTTCATTATTCCGGCACCAGTCTTCCCTGCATTCAACCTGAACCAATTTGAATAGTAGAATACTATTTAAACTGTTCTTTCTGGACATCTTCAACTTTTTCCTCATATTTTTACAAATATAGTAAAATCCAAGGAAAACATCCCACCAAAACAACTTTTTATCCAGCTCTCATAGCAACATACCGTCATCTATCCTAGGAACTTAATAAATAAATATCTTACCCACACTTCTATCCACATTCCTTCTTGATTTTACTACTAAACCAAGGCAAAACATTCTACATCTTCTCACTTTGGCAAATCAATTTGGCAAAATCCCGGCTCATTTCTCCAGACCACTAGTTTTTAACCATCATCTTCAGGTTCTTCAGCCAGCTCTTCAACCACATCTTCCAGCTCTTCAGCTTAACAAGCAAACAGTCTCTCTTAGTTCACAGAACAGCTCCTTTCAAGTCTTTAAACAGTCTATCAGTCTTCTGGCTACTCCTTTATCATGACCAGCTACTTTTGCATCATGATCTTTGAGCCCTTCCACTTATCCTCACTAGGAACCATCTTGGTTCCACCTGCACAATGAAACATTCTGGTTCCAAACTTTAATATGAACCAACAGTTCCTCAACTAGTCTTCACTGTGATCATACAGTCCTTCTTACTAGTCTTCTCTGCTGATCCCATGAACCACCTCGGTTCTTTATCTCAGTCCCTGTTACCAGAACCTGTAGACCCAGGCATGAGTCTACATTGAACTGGCATTTGACTGGGCCCTCACAAGTGGCACTCCACTTAGGCCATTCAACCATAGGTCAATGTCTATGCATTGTCTTTACTCACCCAGGTTATTAAGTCTGAGCTTTTAGTTGCAGAGTAATCAGCTCTACTTCCCAGAGGCCTGATCACACCAAGTTCTGCAGCTGCTTCCCCAAGCAAACCGCCTTGGCGATACCTCTAAGCAAATCTATACCCTCCAATGCTCACTTTAGGTTCTCCCCCAAAGCTCCCATAGGGGCATAAACAAGGACACCCTACCAGTCTGTTAGGTAGGATGCTTGCTCACAGACCTCCTGTAAGCGTATCAGGGTACATAGAGCCCTCAGAGCTCTTCCCCTCCCTGGCAGCCTGTGTTACCCGCCAGGGGTCCAAAACTTTCTCCCCCCAGACAGACAAATTTCCCTGCTTGCTATCTCAGTTTTCACCCTTCTGCAGCCACATTTCACTGCTAGGTGAAGAACTATAGCCCAAAGCAGCCAATATCTTCTGCTGGGTGGAGGCAACATCTGCCTCTGGTAGTCCTTTATTACCTACCAGCCAGGCCTTACTTACCCTAGTAGTCCTATGTTACCTACTAGGCTCACCTTACTTACACTAGTAGTCCTATGCTACCTACTAGGCCTCTACCTGCAACAAACAACCAAACTTTTTCTTGGCCAACATTAGCCCTGCCTGCAAACCACCAAACATGTGGACTGTCACAGCTTCCTTTAGAAAAAGAAAGGGAGAGCTTGAAAAATATCAAATCTAATACAGATGTGAATAAACCTGTCTTTATTTAGAGAGAGAATTCTAATTATATAGTAGAATATGAATGGGGATTGCTCACTAGGTAGACAAGGGAGCTGGTTGGGTTTGAAATTGTACCAGCATCAGAACATCTCAGGTGATATGATCCAGAATTTTTAGACATTGAGGTTGACCCATTTAAGGAAAGGGGGCAATTGTTGAAATCAAAGGCAAACCCAACTCTATCTTTGAAATCATCCCAATTCATAGGCCATATAAAAAAAGCATCAATAGCACAGTTTACGGTATTATGCTTCTAATTTGAGGGTATTATATGTATATGTTTGATGTTAAAGGGATCATGTCATTAGATACATCATGGGTAGCTCCATCTGTGCCGCCTGTGTGCTGTAAGATACATTATCAGATGAGGTGTAAACCTTGGTTATAACAGTAGGCTTTGTTGGTGCTCAGCTTTCTACTAGGCATTAGTTGTTGACCTTCCACAAAGAATATTTCAGCAAGATTGGCTAGTGAGCTGTTAGGTTTGAAGGAAGCTTGCATAGAGACACCTTTCTCTACCACAAGACTTAAATTGTCCCCATACTCTTCAATCAATAGCTGCTTCATACTTTCCCAAGTAGTGATGGAAGGGAATTCAGGGACAATCATCTCTTTGCAGTTGGGGTCAAGGCATGTCAAGGTGTGCTCTTTTATTTCATAAGAAGCTCATCTCATGATGATCTCATATATGATAATGAGTGCAGATATGGTAGATGTTTAGGGTCAAAAAAGTTTTTGGAGGCCATCTTAAAGTCAGCCCCAGAAGTAGCCCAGCATTGTTTTTGTCAACCTTATTGATACAAAAATAGACCAAGATTCTGATTAAGAGGGAGTTTGTCTAACCCACAACTTCTGAACACTCTCTTCCAGAGTCACTAGAGCAGTGCTTTACAAGTTTCAGTTTTAGTGGTACAGCCGGTCTGCTGCTCAGTAGTATCCAGACACTGTCCTTGATTAGTCACCACAGTTCAAAGATCAGCCAGTTGAGAGGTCAAGGAGGGACCACTGACAGACAGGTGGAGAACCGCTCATTGACTGAATCAATCAACTCAGTCATTTCCTGGAAATCTTTATCCAGAGTGGCATGGTCCTCTTCAAGTGATCAACCTTATTGGCCAGAGCAAGCAACTCTCCAGGGCAATATATATGGGCTTCCCAGGCATTTCAGGACAACAGCCATTATCCTCAGAAGCTCCTGGAAAATTGGTGGACTCAGTAAAAGCAGCACATAATTCCATGATCTCTTTTTTAGAGAGCAGCCACCTGAGTTGTAAGAGCAGCCACATGAGGGTCAGGTTGAGGAGCTACTTCTGGAGGAGCCTGACTACAAGTAGTGGTACATAATTCATGAATAGCGTCCCATGCCCTTTGTTCTTGCATAATTAGGTCTTCAGAGGGGGGCAAAGGAACTTCAGCAGATGATTTGCTTAGCTTTCTATGCAAGCTTGTAACCCTGGGATGTTGGTGATTGCAGCAGCTTTTTTTCATATCAGTTCATCCTGCATGTCTTGCATACTTTTTGAGGCAGTTTCAGCTAAATTCTGTAGCTGTCTGGCAGTATGGACACAGAATTGATTGAGTTGACCAACCAATTTCTCAAAATCAGCTCAATAGGTGTTGAGTGAATAATCAACCTGGGCCTACCAGGGTTGCTATAGCTGATGAAATCCCTTCAGGCATTCACAAACATACTCAGGGACATAAAAGCATATTTGTTCAATAGACTTTGCCAATCAAGCCTGGGAGGTAATCAAATCTGTTTGGTTGTCTGATACCAGGGAGAACAGTGGATATAACCATTGTTGATAGGCAGAGAACTGTTCCCAGCAACTAGATAAAGCATAACAATTGGGATGATATCTTGTGGACATGGAGCCTCAGAACCATCTGGTGATAGACTAAGGAGGGTTGGACAAAGGTGGATATTAGACAATTATCAGAGTCAGCTGCAGAGAGAAGGTAATGTGGGATACAAGGTGTAACTATCTTATCATAATACTCAGTGGATTTGAAATCAACTTATAGATTGGGGATGGATCCTTCATGTGCTAGCCCAAGGACCACTGAAGTAATTTGATACAAATCAGGTGTACCCAGAGGGTAAGCAACAAGACAGAGGCCATTAGCCAGGCTCAAAACAGAGGGAGTTATAGGCAGATCAGCTATGTCTTATTCCATCAGAGGGCTAGAAACTTCAGGCAAAGGCAGGTCATAAATGGGTGAAGATGAGGAACCAGAGAAGGTGGTTGTAGAGAGGGTAACCAAGGGGATTACAGCCCCTGTAGTGAGCACCATTTTTGTTGTGTTCTTGGGCGCAGTCACAAGAAATAACAGAAAATCCTACAGTAGGATTGGGTTTATAATAAGCCAGAGGTTAGTCTTCAGGGATAAATAAGGGATTTAAGGCTCTGGGAATGGTAATTATCAGAAATCTTCTCTAGATACAACTAGGAAGATGACTTTTTCAAGGATCTGGATGTACAAGCATTCTGGCTACCGCCAACTTACTTAACATCCAGCCATTGCCTGATTTGGTGCCCTTCCAATATACAGTTTGGCATACCAAGAATGGCAACCAAGCAATATCACATGATTGTCCAAGTATCCAGTGGCTCAAACCCATCCTGCACATGACCAACCCCTAGGTTTGATCCAAATAAATCTCCACCACAGCCAAATCTATATAAGTCTAAAATATTATCCAATAAAAGATACTTCTTTCCTAATTCTATATTTGAAGCTTCCCCAAAAGGCGCTCCTTATCACTGGTAGCAGCTACAGTTTTTGACCGCGCCCATGAAAGAGAAAATGACTGACCAAAACCTGCCCACCTTTGCTCATGTACTCAACCAGGCCACATCCCAGGAGACCTGGAAGATGTAATTCTGCGCCCATGACATTGATGAAGATATACCTAGTGGATGCACTGTATTTGAAGGACTGGTCATGCCCAAAGCATGCACTAAGATAATTCAATACAGTTTCTCTCTTCAACCACAAAAAACACACAACCACCTATCACAGGTGAAGTTACCAACACCAAGTACATTGGTATTGACAAGTTCCTTGGTAAAAACAAGGAAAACATCATCAACTGGCTGGACCACTCAGCCGCTAAACTCTGCGCCAGCCACATTCCCCACAAAAATGGGTCCAGGAAGTCAGCAAGCGCCTGTACAAGGCCACAGCTAACTGGTTTGCCACCTGGATTGGCTCACAAAATGACGACAAGCTTGACAACTGGGAAGAGTTCAAAGCGGACATCACACATAATTTCTGCATCACCAAATCCCTCCAAGACAGTGCAATACAACTCAGCAATCTTTCTCAGAAAACCACTATCACAGCCTATGCCAATGAGTTTGAGGAAATACACCGCAAAATCCAAAATCCAGCGCAAGCTGACAACGTACATACCAGAGTATCATTCATCAATAGAATGAAACCCTCTGTTGCTGCTCTTATCTTCCCAGAGGCTAATACCTCCATGCCTGCGCTCATTGCAGAAGCCAAATACACAGAAAAACGCGCAAACATGGATATGCTGCATGCAACGGCAATTGCTCCTCAAACAGCAATGGCAGAGAAAACTCCAATGGCAACAAACAACAAAGCACAAACCATAGCAACAGAGGCTCCAATTGCAACAATGGCAATTACAGCCAAAGCACAAACTGCTCCTGTCCCAAGAAAGAGGACTCCATCAAAGTAAACAATGCTGAAACAGTAACCCACTATGAATCTGACCCCACATTATCTGACCTCCAAGATCTAAAAACAGAGGAACAGGGAAAAGAGGAGGGGTAATAGGCTTAGGTGCCCCTATCAATTATGTGACACCAGTTTGTTACCTGTCTGTGAGTTAACCAGGATTCAAACCTGGAACCTGCATCAAATACATCTATTGTCAGTATAGATTCAGCTATTCAACTTACTTTACCTATTTATATCAGTTTAATTGATTCGATTTTTGCTTTTGCTCTTCAATTCAAATTCTAAAAGGTTATTAATTTAAGTGAAAATGGCACTTACTGCTTAGTGTTTGATTGGCTGCTGAGTAGCACCTTGCCGCTCACTGATCAACTATTAGACCATGAAACTGAGGCTCAACACTTCACTTCTCTTGACATTCAAGAAAAGACCTGCTTAAATTACCATGATCTTGTGGCTTGTTTTGGTTCCCTCTCATTTAACTATAAGGTTATATTCCATCTCCAGTCCTCCATCAATGCACATATTGCCCAGGTATTATTTTTTACCATGATAAGTATGAAAATCATTGGCAAATCCCTCTGATCCCCTCTCAAATATCCACTTAAAATTCCCAGCCTCCATTTTGAAGACTATTTAAGTGTGCAAACTTTATTCAACTTAGTTGTTCCAACAATAAAGTACTTTACTCTATATCTGCCAATCCATTACCTTCTGATATCTTATTTTTGAAGCCATGAAAGGAATTCTATTCCTGTTCTGGTTTCTAGCTTCCTTCTTGTCTGTGGTGTTAACCTTGGAAAACTCAACGCCCACTACTGGCTGGTACAACTCCTCTCCAGATGACGTGCATCAAAAGGAATCCCTAGCACATGGATGGTTCAAGTACCCCTCTGGTCACTGGGGACGTAAATTCCAGTATGGTTGCTTGTCCACTCCTCCTCCTGCCAAACCTTCTCTGGTTAGACCTTACGCCTCCTTCTACCTTTTAACTTATGTGGTAGGATACTATATGCTTGGTTGTTTCAGCTCTATGTTTGGAAGATTTGCCTACTTGGGTCACCTCGGACATCT